>CATIWO010117858.1:0-11858 GCA_949673435.1 Macaranga tanarius | reverse complement strand
TTTTAAAAATTTATAAATAATTTCATAAAATATGAATTAATATAAATATTATCAAATAAATTTAATTATAAAAAATTAGCAAAATACATTCTTATTTGATAATACTTTTTTTACAAAAAAAGAATAATATTAAAAATTCCAAATCGTCGAAGAAAGAGGAAGATGGTGATGATATTCTCTTTGTTGCAGAGAGAAATGAGTATTGGTGAAGATAAAACAGAAGAAAAATAATAGTATAGGTAAAGAAGGACAGTTTTGTAAACTCACCTTTTTTCTCTACCCTTTCTCCCCATTTTGGGGTGAAACAAAAAGTGAGCTGGAGAATCCAAATTTTCCCTCTCTCTCTTTCCCTCACTCTTCCCAAACAAGTGAAAATTAACTTTTACCCTCTAATTTCTTTCCCTAGTCTTTCTCCCCCTACAAAATTGGTTTCCAACCAAAGGGTTAGTGTATTATACAGAAAATAAATAATCCAAAATCAAAAATTTTCAAATTCCCAATAATTTATGAAACTTTTTTTTTTTTTTTTTTTTTTTGCAGCTCTGTACAAAAACAAGCATGAAAAATTAAAAAGAAATGGATTATGGATATGTGGAAACAATGAATGAGATTTTTGATTGATTGATTGATTTAAAAGAGGGGTTTGACTGGTCCTCATACGCAGCCATATATTGGTTTGTGGGTATGTACCAAGTGGCATTACCCCATTTGCCTGCTAAAGCTCTCTTACCATGTGAGTGACAGCCAATGTCCTTTAGGATTTAGCTATGGGTTAAAATTTTTTTAGTTCAACTCTTCTTTTTATTGTTCCCCCAACTCACGTCTTCCTTCAATAAACTCATTTATTCCAACCAACAAATTATATTTTGTGGGTGTGTTTCTAATCATCCTATCAAAGCAATATTCACTCTAATTCTACGTTTATGTACATAAATGTACCAAAGCTTATTGAATCATATCTTAAGGATCATAGTTGTTTCCTTAAATTTAACATGTTTTACCAGTTCATTTATTCAACTTATAAATTAGTCATTTTAATACTTCAACTTACTAAAAACATTATTCATAAATAATTTTTCTCTAGTTTAAGTGTTTAAGTGTTAAAATGATTATTTTGTAAATTAAAAGAGCAAATCAATAAAAGATGTGAAATATAAAGGATTGCTCTCTCTCTATATATAGTGCCATAATACCTATGGTTTCATTCTCTATGTTGAGCTATAGTATGGAGTATCTAAAGATATGGATTTGGTTTGGAATAAAATATAATCTTGGATTGATTATGAAGTGTTAGTGATATAATCCTGTTATTAATTTGCTTAATGTTTGCTTTAGTACAAAGACTTGTACTAGATTATACATGAAACTAGACGGAGGAAAAAATAGTAATCCAGGATTAGATCGCCAACTAATTACTTGTATTTAATTAGATACTCCATATCTTTTATCTCATTATATATTACTATATATTAGATACTATTCAGTATTCACCACTACAATCTATAATATCGTCTCTTATTATATGTTGTGATAATTTTATTTCGTTTTAAATACTTTATAAATTTATAAAAAGAATTACATAAAATAGTATAGACAAAAATTCAAAAAATCGCATATCATTTTCTTTTTCAAAATTTTAAAAGAAAATAAATGTTTTTGTACTGGACTGTGTGTTCTCTTTTGCTTGTTTCTGCATTTGCTGAATGTGTGAGGTCCATTATTTCATAAAGAAAGAACTTGCAACAGAAAGTGGTGTACATAATGAAAAGGACAAAGTCTTCGCAGGCTTAGCACATAGTCTCTGCAAGTATCTTCAATGATATTGCAAGAACATCAACTCCAATTTGGTGGAATTTTTCTATAGTAATTGGTAAAAAAAATTAATAACCAAATTGGTGAAATAAATAAATAAAAAAGAGTGAAAAAGATGTTTGTCTCAAGCTATTTCATTGAGAAATTTTATAAATTTACGATTTTTATCAAAAGTTATTATTTAATTTAAAAACATAATAAATTTTATAAATTATATAAATTCGTGATCCATCTAAAATCTTCATTTTAAAGAATCCCACATAAAATATATGTAAATAATTTTTGTTTTTACCACTATTACAACAGGGACATTCGATATCATGTGGGATTAGATGTCCCATAGTACCTTAACCATCAAGCTAACAAGCTAACAAGCTAACAACACGAGACAAATATATTTAAATTTATTTTATAAGTGTCTTATAATCTACTGAACCATGACGGTTTTTTATTTTTATTTTTTACTATGCTTTTTCTTTGCATTAATTGTTGAAATAAATATATAGATAAATGAGGCAGTGTATTTTTGTTTGATAGTCTGCTGGTTACTATTTCATCTGAAGAAGGTGAAGAAGAAGAAGAAGAAGGAAGGAAGGAAGGTAGGAAAGGTGTAGCAGACTATTACATACTGCACGTGACCACGTGATATCTCTCTTGCAGCAAGCCAGCAACCCACTAGCTGGAAGAAGACACAAATGCCTCATTATTGCCTCTTCCTTCAATTCCATTACTCAAGTACTATCTTTTTTCAGTTCAAAGAGAAAATAGAACCATGCTCTTTTTTCTTTTCTTTTTTTTTTAATAATTTCTCCCATTGTTATACACATTTTGATTAACCTAAACACATCAGTACCATTGAAAATTAATAAACATTAATTAAATTATTAACAAAACTTAATGTAAATATAAAATATAATAAGAATTTTAACTAATTTAAATGTGTCAATGCTATTTAAAATTAATGGTCATTAAGTTGGCAGAAAGATATCGACATATTTGAATTAAAAAAAAAATTTATGTGCCAATAAAAGAGTAATTAAGTGGTAATTTATTTTTAACGATATTATAAGGTGAAAGTTTAAATACTGTTGTCGTAGATTTTAAAAAAGAATATGTCGTATAATTTTAGATTTTCATTTAAACAATAATGTATTAAGTATGTCCTAATGTATATAAAAATAGAGTGTATATGAACGATTTTTATATGTTAATTTTTCATAAATCTCCAATTTGCATTCGAATTGGAGATCTCTTATAATAGTGGATGGGATGGTTTCTTAACTATTAGTGAAACAAATCCCCTATGAATAGTTCAAGTGGCAAAAAGTGTGGACATATATTGTGGAAATCAAGGATTGAACCCTCACCCCTTGGTTTTCCCCTTGTGGTGTTAAAAATTAACCACTCCATCTAAATATTAAAAAAAAAAAAAACTATTGGTGAAACAATAAATAAATAAATACAGAAATTAGTCACAAGAGAGGGTAATTTAATGAATGATGATAAGCACGGTTGTAGCATTAATTGATCACTATTTTTTTTTCAACTATAAAGACTTATGGTAGCTGCACACTCATCTAGATAATTGCTAATTAGAGATATCCAATCTACATGCTTTTAAAACACACGTCCATCCTAATTAATCGATCACTAATTGATGTTAGTAAATAATCTAAATTTAATGTGTTAATAAAGAAGGTCACGTGGTACCATTGATGGGTCGGTATCTGCCAGCTCATTTTTACTGCCTAATTTAATTTATTTTACAAGTCAAAGTAATGGTCAAATTAGCTTAATGCATGCCAGTGCCACCCCCCAACCCTTCTGGACTCTGCCTACTGTCTCACTCACTATGCTGCTATTCTATATCAATAAAATTTTAATTATTATGTATACAGTTTTTACTTTTATTTTATTTTTGAACCGATTCATTTATATAATATAAAGCTAAAAACAGTAAAAGCAATTTACTGGTTGAAAAGCTTAATGTCCCATCCTTTAAATAAGAAGAGACTGCTGTTGCCTTCTTCTATGCCTGCAATGGAAACTGTTCATCATCTCCTTCCCCACTTCTAACTCTGCCTCTCTCTATATATAATTATTCATAACCATTAATGACATGCTTATCCAATCTTTGCCCATTGGCTCCACCTTTTTTGAACCAGTAGTCAGTAGTCATATAATTTCTATTAATTCGAATAGAATTGGCTGGATTATATTTTTATAAAAATTATTTTAGCATGAAAAATAAATAAAATTTCAAAGAACTCTATTTTAACCATTCTTTTCCCCAAGAAAACATTCATTAATGGGTCTGATTCAATAACCTTGCACCATTTTTTTAATGCTATATATCCTATCATAAACTTCTTTTTTTTTTTTTTTAAGAGAAGCATGTATATTAATATAATATAGTTTTTTGGTAACTTCACCTATATAAAAACTATATATATATATATATATATATATATATATGAAAAGACTGTGAACTAAGCTACCAAATAACATGTCATGACAAAAACATCAACATCTATATGGTCATGCCAAAGCCATGCATATAAGGATATATATGTAATCAAAATCAAGAAATTAATACTCTCACTTCACTCCTTTAATGCTATAACTGGTGCCTTTGTTCCCGATTAAATTAAAAACTCGAATTTGAGTTCTAATGAAAGCAGTTACGTTAAAGAATTATTAGAAGATTTTTATAGTCCTTGTGGTCCTACCTGAATTGAACTATATTAGTTAAAATCTGTTGAACTCTAAATACCGGTGCTTCCCACAAAAAAAAAATCCAAATATTAAAACTCTCACTTCACTTCTGTGATGCTATAGCTCACATTCTTCTTCTTTTACTACTTCTTTGATATAAATACAAACACTACTTGGTGGGTTGAAACAGTAGTGCATGAGGGTCCCTTTTACAGTTTTATTTAATGCATTAGGGTTTTCTAGTTGTCTTGCTGCTCATTTTCTTTCTTTTTCTTGGTGTTTTTGGAATCTCCTATGGCATGTTTGGAAATGTATAACTCAGAGCATAAAGGCCAGTATTGCCCTCCAATCAGTCCAAGAATCTCTTTCTCTAATGATTTTGTTGATGCCCAACAAATTATCAAGCAAGAAAGGAGCTCATCATCATCAAGAACAGAAGCTCCAGTTTCCACTGACTTTGAATTCTCAGTCACAAACTACTCAATGATGAGTGCTGATGAGCTTTTCTTTAAGGGCAGACTTTTGCCATTTAAAGACAATGGCAATAATAGTAGTAATAACCAAATGATGCAAAGGACAATTAGAGATGAGCTTCTTGTTGATGATGATGATAATGGTAATGATGATGCTTATCAACATCATCATAATAATGGAGTCTCACTTAGGCCACCTAAGGCTGGTTCTTCAACAAGATGGAAAGGTCTTCTTGGTCTTAAAAGAAGCCATGTTGGGTCCAAGAAAGCTGATAAGAGCAGCTGTGATGCTTCTTTTGGTCTTGACCATAATAGAAGGTCTGGTTTTGTTCATGAGGAGACGCATGTTGGCAAGAGTTCACAGGTCAGAAAAATACAAATACAATATATATATATATTCTTGAGTTAGTGGGCTTAAATAAATTCTTGTTATATTAAAAATTTAATCACTTATATTTTGTTTTTTGTGGGCTGTTCTTATACGGGGTTGTGTGTTTCTGTTGCAGGAGATCTTAAGTGAAGGAGGGTCAAGTCATAGAGATGTGGAGATTGGGATATAGAGAGTGACTATTTGTTAAGAGCTAGAGGTGAAGCAATTTTTTTAGGGGGGAAATTTAAAAAAAAATGGTAATGAATATTTCCTCTATTTTTAGCTGAGGTTTGGATTTAGATTTTATAATTAGAGATGTTACTTTGTGTTAGTGGGTTTCTTCTTCTTCTTTAATCCTTCATTTAACCTTAATTAATTGCTCTCTTTTTTTGTTAATTTTATGGAGTTGTACAATGTGTTTTATTATTATTCCAATTTGGATCTCCCCACAAAATAATTGGTGCTTTAATTTGGCTGTTCTTTTTTTTCTTTGTACAAAATGTTTGCAGTTGAAGAACTTCTTAATTTAATTAAGTTCTTGTATCATGTGGATCACTGATTGATAGATCTGTATTTTGTTTCAATTAATTACTCATTTTTTTTTATTAATTTCCAAAGGAAAAAGAGTAGAAAAAAAAAAGAGAGAGAGGAGTTGGATCTGTTCAATGTCATGGAGTTATCTTTGGCTTGGATATATACATTCATGTCTTTATTTTTTAAGTGTAAAATAATACTTTTTGCCTTTCAAGATGTAAGAAATCGTCCGGAGTTATATGGTTAGTTCAAGGTGCTATCAACTGTTACAATCCGCTGGTAAAGGCTATTTTCTTGAGCAATATTTTGAATTTGTATTTTTTACTGTTTTATGGTCTTATTTCAAATCAAACTAAATTAATGTAAATCAGTAATTTAGACAAAAAAAAAAAAAGAAAAAGCTTGAGGTGGGTGATCTTTTTATTGATCGATTCATCATAAATATCAGTTCCACCAACAGGGGTTTCGAATTATTCAACAGAGTTTTATTAAAATGCCGGTTACTTTATTAAAATAATCGATTCATCATATATATATATATTTCTAAACAATTGGTATTCAGAGTTCATTGAATTCTGAATAATCTAGTTCTATCCGGTAGGACCATAAAAATTAAAATTTTTTAAGTTGGCTAAAATTTCTAAAATTAAATATTTTAGATAAAGTTACAAATTCAAGAAAAAAATTTTAAACACTAGCATTTTTTTTTTTGGACAATGAATATTTCATTCATATGGAGGAACCATACATGAACCTGATGTAGCAAGAGAAATACAACTCCCTCACAAATCTGGGCATCCATAAAACTAAACGACCATCAAACTACAAGTTCCAACCATCTTAGGGGTTTCTAAGAAGGAAACCACATCTAGTCAAAATACTTCAATTCGACTATAGATGGAAGAAGACCTAAACAACAAAAGAAAAAAGACAGAAGATAACAGCTGAAAACAATACTAGCTGAAGTCAGGAAAGTTACTCTAGCTATCCAGCATAACGAGTAAATCAACTGACTTCAAAGCAAAAAGCAAAAAACAAAAAGAATATAAATCTCCTGTAATTAGGCAATGTGAATTGCCGTTAAAGTAGTTGATTTAAATGGCCTGCCCTGAGATTGTGGCTGTTGCTCTGGAGGTGCTTCTTGGGTTTCGACAGGAAAGTCTATAGCTTTGGACTTGGACTAGTTATGCATTGACTCTATAGGCTTCCTTTTTATTGGAGGCCCATCATTATTTTCTCCAGCTGAGGAAGGAGTTGGTGACATCGGTGTTGCTGTTGTTGGAATGTCATCATTATCTGTCAACATCAGAGGTATGGTGCATGTCTGACCAGCCAAAATTGAGCCTTCCACAGCACTTAAGTTGGATTGTCTCGATGCCTGCCATGGCAGTTGGTTGGATTCACGCGTTGTTCACTCGCATTGTGGTAAGTTGATCAGTAATCTCACCTAGATCCAGACTATGGTTTGACTGGGTAATGCTGCTGCTAGTAATGATTCTTGGAGGTGGGGTTCTGAACCAAGGGACGTAAGCCTTGTGGCTTTGAACCTGTTCATTAATTTGCTCTTCTGTTTTGAATCTATTGCTATCCGTAGTTCCATGGTCAAGATACCTACACAAGTAGCACATGATGAGGGCTAAGGTGATGAAATGTTTTGTTGTTGGCAATTCTTTTTAGTTTGGTGATGGATTTCTATGTGCTTTTGAGTGACTGGGTGAGGCCATTTGTTGTGCTTTAAGCTTTGATTTTTGGTGAACGATAGAGATAAGAATTGAAAGTTGGTGGGACGTTGAGAAAAAATCGGAAGGTTTTGAAGTTGTTTTGTTGTATGGAGAGGGGCTGTGCTTCAGAGGATAATCGTTAGCTATCGGTAAGCGAAGGCCATTTGTGATGAGGAAGGGAATTAGATTCTGTAAATAATGTAACACCCACCCTTTTTTCATTTGTATTCATGACGTATGTATTGTGTATTGCATATGATACATAGTACCTAATTGGATTTTTTTTTTTTATGTTGAGAATGTACATGAGTATAGAGAGGGACTTGATTGAATAGGAAGTTTGGAGTTAAATCTCACAATTGGAAGTTATGGAGTATTAAGTAATATACTCAATTTAGTAAGGTGGCAATTGGTTATTGTGGTGATATTTAGTTAAAATAGTATTATTATATTAGTTTAAGTGATATATATATGTGTTTATTTTTATTATTATATTAAGTGATGATTATAATTAAAGTAAAGAAGACTTTAGGGGGCATTGGAGCATTTTGATTGGTTGGCTTGTTTATATGTATATATGTGTGCGTATGTATGTATTTTTGTATAGAGATTTTAGGAGTTAAGAAGAGTGAGTTTGGAGTAATTTTTGGAGAGGTTTTGATCTTACTTGAGCTAGCTTTTGGAAGGCATTAGGGAGTCTTTTAGCTATTGAAGTCAATTTGGTAAGCTTACTTGTGTAATTGATTGAATTTAGTTGAGTTTTTAGTAGTTGCAATTTCGGGTATGTTTTGCTCAGTTTTTTAGTCTTTTTGTTTGTGCCATATCTTAAGCTATACAACTCTGAATTTAGCAAAGTTGGCCTCTCTGGAAACTTCAGAGAGTTCTCTTCAATTTTCATGTTTTGAGCTTTGATTGAATTCGTGGTTATGAGGGTCAATTGGGGCTAGACATTTTATTTCTCCCTAGATACCCTGTTTTGCTCTATTTTGGTCAAATGGATTCTAAAATCCATAAAGAATTCCACACTTGACCAAATTAAGTGATTCCAATTAAAATTTAAAGTAGACACATAACTCTAGCTTTGGTAGTAATTTGGAATTATTAGATTTATGTGTGTGTATTTAAGTCATATTGAATTTAGAGCAATTAATTGCACTTTATATATGTAGAATGAATTGTAATATTTGCTTGTCGGAAATTGTTATATGGTAGTATGTAGGAGCTAAAAGAGAAAGAAGAGACCCTACTCATTAAGGAAAAATTTTATTTATGGATGAGTTAAAGCTTTAAGATAAGTAATTGTTAATACAATGCTTACATTTATTAATTCTCATATAACTATAGCTATTTGATTGGGTTGACTCATGTATGCTATTAAGGTAACAAGAGTGATGAAAATGGTATTATATTGATGTGTGAAAGCATGAGGAATATACATATATTGTTGTAGACCATTGAATGGTCAATAGAGCAATTGTGTGATGAATTATGATTTTATCATGATTGTAGGAAATAAAATGATTATTAATTTGTGAGGTATATGAGGAAAAACGTGTGTGTGTGGAGATTAAGCTCCACGGCCTGAGACTAAGCTAGGCAGAGAGTCTCAGGAATGTCCACAGGTATGTGAAACGATAATATGTTAAAAAGAAAAAGCGAGTTTTTCATGAAACGTGTGAGACGTGTGATGAAAACTCCGGTCGGATACTAACAAGTATAATCATGCATTGTGCATTATGTATGTATATAAAGTATGGAATGAAGTGTTATTATGAGATTGATGAATTGAGAAATGTGATGATTGATGGGGTGTTGATACTGCGTTATGAACATCCATTTATCTATGCTAGCACTTGTTAGATTGCTTTTGATATAAATGAAATTATGAATTGGTTGTTAAGGGTGACAAATATGCATTTAGGTTGAGAAAACAGGATGAGACACGGGCGTGTCCCAGACCGTGTGCCTAGATACGGGCGTGTCCCAAGCCGTGTGTGAGGACACGGTGTGTTTTGAATTAGAACATAACCGTGTGCCAAATGTGAATTTTAATCCAAGAGTTATACGATGTAGAAAATGGGTGTGTATATGGCCGTGTATCAATTTGTGAAATTAAGTGTTTCGGACTGAGAGCTACACGGGATGGCACACGGACGTGTTCAAAACCGGGTACCATTTTGAGAAATTATGAATTCTAGACCGAGAGCTATATGGGATGATACATGGGCATATCTAAGGCCATGTATGGATGGTGTAGATTATGTATTTTGGTCATGAGAGGTACACAGGCGTGTCCAAATTCGGTGAGAATTAATGATTTTGGACCGAGAGTTACACGGGCGTGTACATGGCCGTATATCAAATTGATAATTTATACATTTTAGACCGAGACACACACGGACACAAATATGAGCGTGTTCATAGCCGTATATGAGAGTGTTGTTGAAATCGAGGCGAACACGGGTTGGAACACGGCCGTATTCCAGACCGTGTAGTCTAATTTTTAATGTTTTTCTTTAAATTGGATTAATTAGTTCTTGAAAAGTTTTATTTATTGCATGTATTATCAATTGCTTATTGAGTTGCAAGCTCATTCCTTTGCAAATTGTGGTTTTCAGGACTCAAATAATTAGATTAGCTTGTGGCGCGTTTTGTTAGAGCTTGAGGGTGACTTCTTTGGAAGCTCAGGTGGGTCAAAGCAAGTTTGGTATCAAAAGCTCCATCCTCTTGAGCATTCATCATCATGGCATTAGAGATATTTTGTAATGCAGTTCATGTGTATATTTTTAACACTATGTAATATATGCATTAAAGTATTTTCAATATATCAAATTTAAATTATGTATGTATATGAATATCTTTCGAGAAAATTTTTATCATGCCATATGTTGTTCTTCTTTAAATACATGTAATGTGGTATAGTATGTGACACTTGAGGGTGCTACAAATAATATTTGGATTCTTTTCTTTTTTTAACCACTAATATTTTAGACAAAGTTACAAACTTTTTTCTTTTTTATTGTAATAAATTCCATTCTATTAATGAAATTAACAAGCTCAATTCCGAGATTAAAAAATATTTAAATCAAAAGCTATTAATTTAAATGGTGAGAAACTTAATTTTTTAAATTATGTCTCAAATTTGAGTTTTATTTGTAAAAAATAGATGTTAGAAAAATTTTATTATCCTTATAAGGTGCTAGCTAGATTTTTTTAAAAAAAGTTTTGGGGAGGGAGAAAGGTAAGTATCAAACTATTGACTTATTAATATTTTAAAGGAAGTTAATGCTGGTAGATTACTCAATCTTTGGTAAGTGCTAGCTAAAATTTCAAAATAGTTAGGACTTATGTAATTATAGCATACTATAAATACCAATGCGAAAAGACATTTTAAAAAATACCAATTTTACTTTTGGTTTTGCAAAAGCAATTTTTGAAAGATAATAAAAATATATTTATTTTTTTTGAAAGTCCAAAAACTACGGTTTCCAAACCTAAATTCGAAACACACTTAAAGGTCACATTTAAGGCCTAACTTTAGTAGCAAGACCCTTTGTTTTTCGGGAGAAAAAATGTTGAGTTCAAGTCTTATCCTTCACACATCACGAGAGTAAATTACCTAAATATTGATCCATTTTTTTTTTTTTTTTTTTTTTTTGACAAGGTCCTTATTTCAGGACTTGATACGGGATGTGGAGGGAGGCAGTTAGCAGTTAGTTGTTAAAAGTTAGTATATTTTGAAAAGGCCTATTTGTAAAAAAAATTCAAACCTTTGTGACTATTTGCAATCTAATCCCAAGTTTTTAATTTTTGCAATAATGTCCCAATTTCAAAATGTTTTTGCAATTTTAACACATTTCTAATTTTGGTCAAAATTGATTTCAAAAATGCTGACTAGGCAGTGAGGTGTCATGCCAGCTAGGGTCGGTTTGGTTTGGTTTAAAAATGTCTAAAATCGAACCTATTTCAGTTTAAACCGAACCAAACCGTATTGGTTGAACCGAATTATTTTGGTTCGGTTATTTTTTCTTTTTTACTTTTTTTATTTTAAAATTATTTTATTTATTTAATTTTATAATATTCTAATAAGATTTATAAGATATATTAATTTTAATTTTTTTTATTTATTTTATTTATTAATTTTTTAAAAAATCAAATAAACCGATTCTCTAAAATATATTTAAATATTTTTTGTTAGGATTTTTTTGGTAGTAAATAATTTTATTAAGAGTT
>CATIWO010117830.1:0-34041 GCA_949673435.1 Macaranga tanarius | reverse complement strand
CTAAGTATAAATAAATTTAAATCAATTAACTACTAAGATTACCATAAAATTACTAACTATTGAGTATCAATTATCAATCAACTACTAAGATTACTTTTGAGAATAATCAAATTATTGAATTTTATCAATTAACTACTAAGATTACCATAAAATTAATAACTATTGGGTATCAATTATCAATCAACTACTAATATTACTATTGAGAATAATCAAATTATTGAAATTTATCAATAAACTACTAAGATTATCATAAGATTACTAACTATTGAGTATCAATTATAACTAAAATATTTAGCGAATAGTTTTTGTAAATTAATATTTGTCTTAATATATAATACTTTTGCTAAGTATAAATAAATTTAAATCAATTAACTACTAAGATTACCATAAAATTACTAGTAATTAATTTAAATCTACAAGATTCTTAAATTAATTGTACAGTAATTAATTTTATACTAAAAGAATCTACAAGATTCTTAAATTTTTACTTTTTGGTTTGATGTGCCTATATATTAATCTATTGTCAATTGTGTTAATATATAAGCTATAATATATATATATATAGACTTGAACTTGATATGTATTAATATTACTATCATCTACAATAGAATTATATATATTTAGTCTAAGATGGTATTCTCAATTGTAATAAAATAAATAAACTTACATGTTAGTCATGTAAACTATTAATATAATTCATAATGTAAAATAGTATCATATTAAGTATTAGTACTAATTAAAGATAGAATTACATATTTTATTATTTATGATAAAATTATATTTCATTAAATTAACATTTAAATTTAAATTATTAATAAATATTAATTTTAATTATTTTAATATTTAAATATTAATAGATACTAATTTTATAATATCTAAATTCTAAACCCATCAAAACTACGTAGTTTTTATTAAAACTACGTAGTTTTTATTAAAACTACGTAGTTTTAAAGTGTAAAAAAATAAATTAAACTCATCAAAACTATCTAAACCCTAAAAATAAAATATAACTACACTCATCAAAACTATGTAGTTTTTTATCAAAACTATGTAGTTTTTATCAAAACTACGTAGTTTTGATGGTTAAAATAAACCCTAAACTTAAAAAACTATCCCTAAATCACTATTATTTTTCTTTAGCCCTAAAAACTGTCGCAGCCGCTCCCTTCTTCTTCTCCCTTCTCCTTTTAGCCGCTACCTTCTTCTTCTCCCTTCTCCCTTCAACCGCTACTTCCTTCGGCCTCTACCTTCTTCTCCCTTCTCCCTTCTCCCTTCAGCTACTACCTCCTTCAGCCGCTACCTCCTTCACGCCGCTACCTCTTATTCCTTCTCACAGTCACGCTGCTCACTGTCCCTTCTCACTGTCAGGCCGCACATCACAAGATCGACGCCGCATTTCACAAGGTCGATGCAACACATCACAAGATCGACGCTGGTACTTGTTGGTAATCTGATTTTTTTATTTCTTGATTTTTTTGATTTCTTGATTTCTGGTACTTTGATTTTTTTCATTCTATTCTGCTCTTCTTATTAATTCTATTCGATTGGATTGATTGCTCAATCATCATCTTGGCAAGTAACCCTTCAATTTCAATTTCGAACAGCCCATCATAAATAAATTATTGCTTTCTTTTTGTTATGAGATTCATCTTCATATTTAGATCTGTGGGTATGTCTTCTTCCGATTGCAATCTTTGTTTGCTTTGCTTTCTCCTTCTGTGCATAGATTTTTTTGGCTGAACTTTTTGTTGTTGATTACCTCTTGATTCTCTAGACAAGTCTATAAACATGTGATATCCAAGATGCATTTAACCTTGTTTTGGGTAGTTAGATTAGTCAATGCAAATGAAATTTCAATTATTGTTGAGGTCTTACATGTGCTGCTCCTTTAGCCCCTGTGAGATCGTCAAGTGCCTGTTTTAGCTTCTCCTCTAAGAAGCTCTTCTTAAATGCTTTCCAGATTTCACTGCATCTATGGGCATCTCAGCAGATAGGTATCCTGTCGTGGAATGTCATGAAGTTTATGAACATTATATATATATGTCAATCGTCAACATGGTTGGTTCATATGTTGTTTAATCAGAATGTGATTTTTATACATACTAAGATGCTATACGGCAGTGAATTATCATCCAATGAATGTTAATCAAGAACAGCGATAGCCATTCTTGAGCAGTGGAATGTAGGCACACATCTTCACACATCTTGTCATCTCATCCTCTGCTGTTTGTGTTCGTAGCTGAGAATGCATGATATCTGACTGGTTGTTTGCATTTCACATAGTTCTAACTTTGGATGTATATTGCTACAACAGTTAGGCCAGGGTCCATGGTCGTTGAACAGACCTGAAGTCTATAGTCCTCTTAGACAATTTTTTATGTGATTAACATATTTGATTACCAACATTTTAATAAATAGATTTTTTTGCTCAAGTTTAACCAATTACTAATTATGTTTGCTATTTATAGGTGGTGCAAGTGATATAGGTTCAAATGACCTCACATAAAATATTATGTTGTTGGATATTAGCAAAGATTCCAGTCTTTCTATTCAAAGCTCTAACTTTAAAAGTGTGAGTAATTTTATACTTTTTTTTTCAATTTATATTTAGTTTTTATTATATGAAAATATTTTTTTATATTGTTGTTGTTGCTATATTTATTAAAATATTTGTTTCTTTGTATATGTAGGTGGAAGGACTAAGAGCTTGAAGGAAATTTAAATTATCATTGTTATTTTTGTGTTTTTAGACAATTTGATATATAGTATGAAATTTCAAAATATTATAATGATACTTAGAATTTATGTAGATATTTAATTTAGAATTTAGTTTTAAATTGTACCACATAATATTATTATTTTTTGTATGTTTAATAGATGTTTTTGTGATATTTTATTATTTTGTAATTTAATAGTTAAACGTGTCTAAACGTATTCTTATCATGTTTATAACACATTAAGACCTGTATAAGTTAAACGTGTTAAACGTGTCATGTCATGGGTTAAACATGTTGTGTCGTGTTACCATAACACATTTAGACCTGTATAAGTTAAACAGGTTAAACGTGTTGTGTCGTGTAACCTGTTAATTAAATGTATCTGTATTTGGATTTGTAGTTTTGACACGATTAGTTAAACGGGTTGTGTTCGGGTTAGCCATTTCTATGTTATTATCGTGTCTTGACACGACCCGTTTATGACATGATGACACGAATTGCCAGCATAGTTTTTCTTAGCTCAACTCAATTCAAAAACCAATACCTAAGTGTTTTAATGGCTTACACTTAAACTAACATAAGAACTATACCTCACTTCTCTTAATCTTTTACCCAAGAATTAACAATAAGAGAGATCCTAATTCTAATCACAAACCCAACTCTCAAAGTTTTAATACAAATGAAAAAAAAAACAAAGAGCTAAATGATTTCTTAGGAACAATAATGCTTCAAACAACTCTTGTAATCTTTTATGTAATGTTATAACTTTCAAATGATGTTTCAACGTATGTATTTATAGTTGAACATCAAAAACTAGTTGTTAGAAACCATTGACATTATCCCAACCTTCTTCAACCTTTATTAAATGAATTTTTAACTTTTTACAGAAAATTGGTTGCTCACGATCGTGACCTGACCCTCATGATCGTGAGCCTTAATTTTTTGACTATTGGAGCTTTGAAATTTGGCCGTTGGTGCTCCTCACAAGTGGCTCACGATCATGACATGCCACTCACAATCGTGACCATGCCTTTCATGACCGTGAGGGGCAAATCGTGAGCAGTGCAGGAATTTTTCAACATTGATCTTCATTTGTCAATTGAAAGGCAGCCCTTCTCACTATCGTGACCATCACTATGATGACCGTGAGCCTCCTTTTTCACTTAGAAACTTGAATATAATGTCTTCAATTCATTCCATATGTGTTAGGGATCAATTGGAGGCATCACAATGAAGTTTGAGGACTTCCATAGTGTTGCAATTCACCATTCATAACTTGCTTTATCAAAGCCAATTATCTATCTAATAATCATACTTAAACATAAACATTAGTACTATCAAAATTGCTTTTTAAGGTCAAAACAAGGGTTGAGTAACTAATGATTATGCAAATGTCCAACAATCTCCCCCCTTTTGACTTTGACAAATAATTTTGAATGATAGTAATAAAAAATTTAAAAAGCAAGTGTGTATGTCTGACTATAAATTGCTACCCCTCAATCATGCATAGGGGATTTAATTATCTCCCCCTCAATATATGTTAGGGAGTAATTAAAAATCATGATGAAAGTGTTATAGTTCCATTTTATTTGTCATATGGAGTGTATATGCTAAGTACATCAAAGGTGCAAAACATATGTAAGACATATGCATATCATATACTGAACATATACTGAAAATATACAGAACATATACCAAACAAATGTCATGTGTAAGATATATACATATCATATACTGAACATATACTGAAAATATATAGAACATATACAAAAAAATGTCAAATAACACACAACATATATGTCATTAATCAAGCTTTCATTAATATACACACAATATATATGTCATTAATCAAGCATTCAAAAGTTTCTCCCCCTTTGTTAAATGACAAAAAGAAGGGTAATTAAAGGATAAAAAGTAAATTTCATAGATAAAAAAAAAGTACAAAATGTAGTCCATTAAATCCTTAAATGACAATGCAAAGGAAGAAAAATAAAAGTTAAAAACTAATGTAGTGCAATGTAAAAGAAAACTAAGGATGATCATGAGGAGGAGGATGAGAGAAGGGGGGCATAGTTGTAAGCATATCAAATCTCCTATTAAAGTGAGATTCAAGTTGATCAAAGCAAGAGCTAAAATTGAATTCTACTAGGGACATCTTATAAAAAAAATGACCCATTAATTGAGGTTATTGATCATAAAATTAAACATCTCTTGATGATCCTTCTCCTCTTATCCTTATCCTTTGAGTGGGTGAAGGAGCTTGAGGCATAGGAATATCTCCCCCTTCTTGTTGATCTTAAAATTGGTTAATATCTTTAAAGTATTGCTCAAGATCTTCATCCCTATCTTATTCAACTTCTTTATCCTTCCAATACCACATATTATTGATCCTCTTGAATTGCTTAGAATGCTTAATGAAGGTGGAATCAAAAAGAGTAGAGGAGATAGAGTCTAAGTTGGAAGTGTTGATTCTAAAATATTGGGCTAATTTGGTGACAAAACCACCAATGCAAAGATTTCCAAAGACACTAATAACCAAAGACTCCATTAAAATAGTTTCCCCATTTCAATCTTTTGATCATCAACCATACGATGGAGAAGAAATAGGTAATCAAAAGAAATAGCCTTATAGCTTAGCCCTCTTACATTTATTGAATAGGCTAGAAATCTTTGGATATACCAAAGGGCTTTTGATTGAAAGAATGAAGATTTGGTGTGACCCATAATAAAGTTTAAAGAGTTTGGTTTATAATGATTTACCCAAAAGTTGTGGGGGGGACCAAGTGGTGTTGACATGAATAAGTCCTCCACTTTTGAAACCAAAGATTTGATCAAAGTCTTAGGATGTCAAGAATATATCCCTCCCACCCAATTTAAATCTTATGCTATTAATGGGATTTTGGGCATCAATTTGGTAGGTTCTAAGGCAAAAAGTGGATAAAAATTCAATAACAAGTTGGGGATAGGTAGGAAGACTATCAAAAGCAAAATTGAGTAGTATTACCTTTTCAAGCAAAGTTTGAACTTCATCAAAGATTCCAAGCTCTTCAAGAGCAAATTTTGACAGGTATCTTGAAGGAATAAGAGTCCTTTAAGAGAACTCATTTGCTCTTGCTCTAATTTGAGCTTGAGTATAAGAAATAGGAGGAGTCTTCTTAGGTTAATCCTTTGTATCTCTTATTGGATTTGTAGAGGAAGAGGCTTCTTGCCTTGAACTTCTCTTAGGAGCCATAGAGATGAGAAGATAATAGGAAGATGCAAAAAGACTAGAATAGAGTAGATGAAAAGAATTATTTTGAAAGATAGAGAGAGTTTGATTGAAGGTATGACCAAAAATGAAGAAAATGAATAGTTTATATAGAGAAAATTGGTGAAAAATGACCATTGGATCATAAAAAATCAAGGGTAATTTACGATCACTCCCTTGAGGTTTGTACCATCACACTAATCCGTGCTTACATTTTTATAAGTCAACTATTTTTCCCCTCAAGTTTCATTCCGTAAACTAATACCCTCTTCCGTCAAATAATTTTAGAATATACCGTTAATTTTTTAAAATATACCATTAATTTTTAGAATATTCCGTCAAAAACCTTCCCCCTCAGATCAAGAAGTAAAGAGTCATTTGTAGTTTGAAAAAAATTCAAAAATGTTAAGATATGTGTAAAAACGGTCATATTTTTCAAAATAGTCCGCCACTCACGGTCTGTTTATGACCATGAGTGGATATCATAAGCAGCTCAGCCGCTCACATGGCTTATGTGTCGCAAGCTGCTCATAATCATGATCATTTTAGTCCGTCAGCTTTCAAACGTGATGCAGATTTGTCCGAAAGGATGTTACAATTTAGTCCTTTTGGATTAAATTGATAAATTTAAAAGCTTTAAACAAGGAATTATTTTTTAAATAATTATTTAAGAATATTTTATTATGCAAATGTTAAGAATCTTTAAGGACAATAATTATATTTGCTATTTAAATAATTTATCATTTGAATTTAATTTTCAATGATTAATTATTAATTAGCATAGACATAAGATTATTAAGACAAATTAATTTAAACTAGAACCATCTAATATACCAAGCTCTTGCTTAATAAAGTTTGAACATTCCTCATTAAGTGGTTTGGTGAAAATATCAGCTAATTAGTTTCGAGTTTCCACAAATTCAAGAACAATATCACCACATTGAACATGATCACATAGAAAATGATGTCTAATATCAATGTGTTTAGTCCTAGAATGTTGAATGAGGTTTTTACTAAGGTTGATAGCACTTGTATTATCACATTTAATTGGAATGTGATCAATATCAATCCCATAATCCAAGAGTTATTGCTTTTGCCATAAAAAATGTGAGCAACAATAGCTAGCCGCCACATATTCGGCTTCGGCGGTGGACAAGGAAATCGAAACTTGCTTCTTACTAAACCAAGACACTAGACATTGGCCTAGAAATTGATAAGTTCCAGAGGTTCTTTTTCTATCAAAAAGACTACTGGTAAAGTTCGCATCCGAATAACTTATCAAGTCAAAGGTGGAACTCCTATGATACCATAGTCCTAAATACAATGTGCCAATGAGATATTTCATAATTCTCTTAATAGTATGTAAATGTGATTCTTTGGGACAAGTTTAAAATTTAGCACATAAGCAAGTAGCAAACATAATATTCGGTCTACTAGCAGTTAAGTAAAGAAGGGCTCTGATCATACCTCTAAATTTCTTCTCATCAACCGGCTTACCATTTTCATCCTTAGAGAGTTTGGTGATGGTGCTCGTAGGCATTTTGCTAGCTTTAGCTCCATCCATTCCATACTTCTTGAGGATGTCTCTTGTGTACTTTGATTGGTTGATGAAAATCCCATCCTTACATTGCTTGATTTGAAGTCCAAGAAAGAACTTGAGTTCACCCATCATACTTATTTCAAATTCTCCTTGCATAAGCTTAGAAAATTCCTTACACAAGCAATGATTAGTAGCACCAAATATAATATCATCAACATAAATTTGCACAATTAACAAGTCATTATTGGATTTCTTTATGAAGAGAGTTGTGTCAACCTTTCCTTTAGAGAATCCTTTCCTTAATAGAAAATTGTTCAATATTTCATACCAAGCTCTAAGAGCTTATTTCAACTTATATAATGTCTTGATCAATTTGAACACATGGTTTAGAAATTCATGATTTTCAAAACCCGGAGGTTGTTCTACATAAACCTCCTCTTGGATGTAACCATTTAAGAAGGCACTTTTTACATCCATTTGAAATAGTTTGAAATCCATATAAGATGCAATGCAAGTATCATCCTAATGGCCTCTAACCTTGCAACGGGGGCAAAGGTTTCATCATAATTAATACCTTCCTCTTGATTATAACCTTTGGCCACTAATCTTACTTTATTCCTAGTAATTACACCTTATTCATCCAATTTATTTCTATAAACCCATTTGGTGCCAATAAGAGGATAGTTCTTAGGTCTAGGAACTAAGTCCCAAATCTTATTTCTCTCAAATTGATTGAGTTCCTCTTGTATAGCAAGTACCTAATATTCATCTTCCAAAGCCTCACTAGTAGACTTTGGCTCAATTTGAGAAATGAAAGCAAGGTTGACAAGAGATTTAAGAGAAGATCTAGTAGTTACCCCTTTTAACGTGTCTCCCAAAATTAGCTCCTTATGATGATCCTTCTTATATTGCTAATCTTTTAAAAGCTCTATCCTTGGTGAGGATGCTTCTTGAACCTCTTCTCTTGATGCTTCCCCTAGCTCTAATGATTTTGATGCATCATTGTCTTCCAAGTTTATGTCCATGAAGTTACCTATAAAGTCATTAACAATAACACAATCCTTTCACAGATCAAGTGGGTTAGATTCATCAAATACAACATGCATAGGCTCTTCAACTACTAGAGTTCTTTTATTAAAAACTTTATAAGCTTTACGAGAGGTGGAATAACTAAGAAATATTCCTTCATCTGCTTTGGAATCAAATTTCCCAAGGTTTTCCTTGGTATTTAATATGAAGCATATAATATTCTGCCCTAGAGATTAATTGGCTTTTTGATAGATTTAAGGACTAGATTGCATTAGAAATAAGTTTTGAGGGCTATTTCATGCCTAAAGGATTTTATAAGGGTTTAAAAGGTTATTTGGGTAAGGCAAAAAAAGGAGCTTTATACTTACGCCAAATTTTCTTTCTTTTCCTTTTACCTTATACGTCAACTTCTTCATTCTTTGCTTTTTCATTTCTTTTTCTTTTATTTTTTAATTTTTCAACTTCAAACATCAATCCAAGCTTCTATTTGTTGATTCAAAGTTGATATACAAAGGATTTGGTAAGTAAAAACTATTTTGTTTTAAGTTTTTGATATTGAATAGAATTTGAAGTTTTGATTGTTTGGTGAAGTTTTAAGCTTTATTTATGCTAAAATAGACCATTTTAAGTATTTTTCTTATTTGGATGTTGATTTGGTGTTGGAATTTGGTGAAAATATGTAAAAATGGATATTTTTCAGCTACAGGGATTGTACTGGGTCATAGAGGTGGCGCTTAGGTGCCTCTGTAGGTTTCCCAACCCTAAAAACCCTATGTTGATAATTTTCGGACCATTGTTTGGGTCCTAAACCCTATCCTTTAGTCGTAGATCAACTTAAGTTGAGTAGAATTGAGATTTAAGCTTGTATTCTTATGATTTTACTTATGGATGATAGGATCAGAATCTGTAGCAGTGGTAGAGCCTAGGCCTGGTCCAGTTGACTAGTGTTTGGGCACAATAAGCTCAGGTGAGTGTTTATATGTATAAAAAGTTGTTTTAAAACTAAGTACATATAAGTATATGTATGTAAAGTTTTTGAAATATTTTCTATGATTTAAGTAATGATGTTTCCTTACAAATAGTCTTTTATCGACTATTAGCTTGCAAATATAGTTTTATAAGTTATTTAGCTTTTATATTTGAAATTAGGAACATGTAGCAGTATATATATTTGTTACTAATATAATTGAAGTGTTTTGAAGCAAGAATATATTTATTATTATTATTTATGAAATGATTATTTTCAGCAGCATTTTAATACTAGCATTAGCTAGATATTCAACTATTATATTTTATTAATAATTTGATAAATGCAAATGATTGATCTTTAAGCAAACCTATACACTCGTGATCTGTATCCTTTAGATTATACCATGATGACTGGTGTTTTATATTAGCAATATTATTAGAAACTGTCTTACAGATAGCTCTTGGTTGTACATATAGCCTTGGGGGCATACAATTGGGTTGTTAGCCCTTGGGGGGCAGCTCTATGCATGCGTATCACCAGCATTATATATATATATATACACTTGAGCTGCCAGAGTCATCATTGCTCCCATTGTGTCAGTAAACTAGCATAATCTCTTGGTTACACATTTAATGAGTGTATGAATTAAAATGATTATTAATGTTTATTCAGTTTTATAGTAAATGTATGGCATTATATCATTTCAGCAGCTTAATAGCTATTTTCAATATAGTTATGAATACATCTTATATTTATTTAGCAAATAGCTAGTGTTCCCATTTTATATTATTATACTTTATTTTTTAGACCACTCACTGAGTATTATTATACTCACTACTATTATTTTAAAATGTTTTCAGATTTAGTGGAGTTTCAGCGATAGTAGCTCGTAGGACCTGTTTTGATGTCCATCCAGGTGTCTAGAAGAGGTTGAGCTAATAAATCCAGACTTTGGACTTTTTATAGTACCTTTAAGTTAAACTTGTTATATAAGTATTAGAATTGTTATTTATGATTTAAGGATGTTTAAATAAGAACATTATGATATATAATAATAGTATTATAATAAGTTTATCTTAATATTTAAGAAATTTGAAATATAGACACGATGTATGTTCTACTACTAGCATTAGCACCAGTTTAGTATTTCCAGTATTTTAGCATGTCGCGCCTGTTCAACAGCCAGTGGAGCAGGTGTGACTATCTTTTAGTATTAGAGCCTAAGTTTAGCAGTTTGCCTAGGTTTAACAATTTATATAGTGTTTTATCTTTAGAATAGAATTGTGCAGTCTAAGACTTTATCTCTATTATGTTTTTATAGAATAATACCGCCAAGACTTAGAGGTGGCAGAGCCGTGGTAATCATGGCCGCGTCGCTAGGATTGCTGATATTGGCCAACCTCATAGGAATCCTCCTGATCATCCTGAAAGAGCAGATGATATATCTATTAGCGGAGGGGAACATATGGATTCTACCTCTGGTGGTGTATTGGGAGCGTATCCAGCAGCTCCACTGCTACAATCTGTTCCTATACCTCCAGCTCATCCACTGCCAGTTCTAGCTGAATCGTAACCAGCGCAGCCAGTACCTCATTTTCAGGCTGATGTTGGTATGGGAGCTCTTATGACCCAAGCTTTTGTTGCGGCTATGACTGCATGAGAGCAGTATCATGATCCCTGGATGATTATGGATTGTGCACGCAGATTAGGTGCATATGATTTTAAGGGGTCTATAGATAGTGGGCTAGTTGATGAATGGTTGAAGAAGATAGAGAAAGCTTATATGATCCTAGGATTGACGGAGATTGAGAAGGTGCAGAATGTGCACAAATTTGTAAAAGGATTAATGGATGATTGGCTAACCAAAGTTCACCATTTATATGGTGAGGGGTTGATATGGAATGTTTTTCTCATGGAATTCCATAAAGAATACTTAACAGACAGCTATAAGAAAAGCAAGGAGGAGGCATTCTTTAGTTTGACTCATGGCAGTCTGTCAGTCAAGGAATATGCGGATCAATTTGAGGATTTGTATCGCTTTATATCTGAAATCATGCCTTCAGAGGAAATCAAGTACGATAGATGCAGAAGTGGATTGAAAGTTTACATGAAAACTGGAATAGCATGGTACAAAGGGAATAACTTTCGGGAACTAATTTAGAAGACACATGCTTTTAAAATGGCAAAGAAAGAAGAGACAGAGCAAGAACAGAAGAATAAAAGGTTTATTCGTAGTTCCTCTCAGAATTTTAGAGATAGACCATATAATAGAGGAATTAGCACGTTACCACCTAGACCAATTTATGGTGGTAGTGGCCAAGGTTCATATATGAGTTATAGGTAGCAAGCAACACTAATTCTAGCCCTACCGTTGGTAGAGGTAGAGGTAGTGTTATTGCTATAATACCTCAGTAAGGCCAAAATTCCCAGCAAAATTGACCTTTGACTCAAGCCAAAGTTTTTACAATGACGCAAGATGAAGCGTTGGCATCTCTAGAAGTTGTTATGTGTATGTTAACTATCCTTAACCGAGATGCTTATATGTTATTTAACCCAGGAGCTACACATTCTTTTGTGTCTCACTCTTTTACTTTGTATATTGATTTTAAGCTTAGCTCCTTAGATGCTGTGATGATTGTTAGTAATCCTTTGGAAAACTCTAAGGGTTGTGACATAGTATATAAGGATTGTACAGTTAAGATAGGTGAGCATGAGCTCCTAGCAAATTTAGTTCCCCTAGAACTTCAAGGTTTAGATGCAATCCTAGGTATGGATTAACTGTCTCGCCATCATGCTATAGTGAATTGTTTTAAGAAGATGGTAGAGTTTGATTGTCCTGGGAAAACTAAATTTTCTTTTCAAAGGATACAAAATACTCTTTTCTTTTTGTTTGATATCTACCATAACTGTGAAGAAAATGTTAAGGAAGGGTTGTTAAACATATCTTGCTTATGTGGTTGACACTAAGTCTGAAGGGCTAAAGTTATAAGATATCCCAATAGTATGTAAATTTGGAGATATTTTTCCAAAAGATCTTCCAGGTTTACCTCTAGATAGAGAGATTGAATTTGCTATAAATGTGATTTTGGGTATAACTTCTATTTCTCAAACACCTTATAGAATGGCTCCAGCAGAATTAAAGGAATTAAAAATTCAATTGCATAAATTATTAGATAAGGGTTTTATTAGGCCTAGTATATCACCTTAGGAAGCGCCAGTGTTGTTTGTCAAGAAAAAGGATGGCTCCATGAGGTTATGTATAGATTACCGACAGTTGAACAAGGTTATGGTGTAGAATAAGTATTCATTATCTTGTATCGATGATCGTTTTGATTAACTACAAGGAGTTAAGGTTTTCTCAAAGATTGACTTAAGGTCTGGATATCACTAATTAAAAATCAAAGGGATAGATATACCTAAGATGGCTTTTAAAACACGTTATGGACATTATGAGTTTCTTGTTATGCCATTTGGGTTAACTAATGCACCAACTACCTTTATGAATCTCATGAATAGAGTATTTTGGGAATACCTGGATAGATTTATGATTGTATTCATAGATGACATATTAGTGTATTCTCGAAGTAAAGAGGAATATGAAGAACATTTGAGGACAGTTTTGTAAACTTTGAGAAGTAAGAAACTATTTGCTAAATTGAGCAAATGTGAGATTTGGCTGGATTAGATTGATTTCTTAGGGCATGTTATATCAACAGAAGGCATTTATATAGACCCTAAGAAAGTTGAGGTAGTAGTTAAATGAAAACAACCAACTAATACCACAGAGATAAAGAGTTTATTAGGTTTAGCTGGTTATTATCACCGATTTGTTCAAGATTTCTCAATCATAGCAACTCCCTTGACAAAATTGTTAAGGAAAAATGTGAAGTTTGTATAGACAGAAGAATGTCAAAGGAGTTTTAAAGAACTTAAGGTGTGTTTAACTTCTGCACCAATATTGACTCTTCCTACTAGTGATGGTGAGTTTGTGATATATAGTGATTCTTCTAAGAAAGGATTGAGTTGTGTTATCATGCAATATAGAAAAGATATAGTATATGCTTCAAAATAACTGAGGCCGCATGAGTTAAACTATCCTATCCATGAAATGGAACTAACAGCCGTAGTGTTTGCTCTTAAGACTTAGAGACATTATCTAAATGGAGAAACGTGTCAAATTTTTACCGATCATAGATCTCTTAAATACCTTCTTAGTCAAAAGGAGTTGAATTTAAGATAAAGATGATGGATTGAGTTATTAAAGGACTATGACTGTACAATAGAGTATCATCCTGGCAAGGCAAATATGGTGATAGATGCTCTTAGTTGGAAATCTTATAGTAACTTAACTCATATGAAGTCAAAGCAATTTTCTTTGTTTATAGAACTTCAAGCTATGAATGTGGAGATAGAGTTAGATAGTTAAGGAACATTGTTGGCAACTCTCAAGATTAGACCCATTATGGTAGAAAGAGTTAAGAAAGGTCAAACTCAGGATGCTCATTTATGTAAAGTTATTGAGGAAGTGAAAAGTGGGTCACGAGCTGATTTTTCTCTTAGAGAGGATGGAATTTTAATGTTTGGAGAAATAATTTTTATTCCAAATGTAGACGATTTGAAATAAAAAATTATGGAGGAAGCACATTGTTATATGTACTCAATGCATCCGGGCAGTACTAAGATGTATCATACACTGAAGTAAAACTATTGGTGGCAGGGTATGAAAAGAGATATAGCAGATCATGTAGCAAGATGTTTAGTTTGTCAACAAGTGAAAGCTGAACATCAACATCCATCAGGTCTTTTGCAACCACTCCCTATTCCAGAGTGGAAATGGGAGCACATTACCATGGATTTCGTAATACGATTACCTTGCACACAGCAAGGATATGATGTAATATGAGTTATAGTGGATAGGCTCACTAAATCAGCTCACTTTTTACTAATCAAGGTGGATTATTCCTTGGATAAATTGGCACAAGTGTATGTGAATGAGATCGTAAGACTTCATAGTGTACCAATTTCCATTGTGTTTGATAGAGATCCCAGGTTTACATTTAGATTTTGGCCCAGTTTGCATCAAGCTATAGGTACGAATCTGAAGTTTAGTACTTCTTTTCACCCATAAACTGATGGCCAATCAGAAAGGACTATTCAAACTTTGGAAGATATATTGAGAGTATGTGTGATGAAATTTAAAGGAAGTTGGGACAAACACTTACTGTTAATGGAATTTTCATACAATAATAGTCACCATACAAGCCTTGGTATGGCACCTTATGAAGCATTATATGGAAGGAAATATAAAACTCCAGTATGTTAGAATGAGGCAGGAGAAAGAAAACTTATAGGACCAAAAATTATGCAGTTGACTGCTGACAAGATTGAATTAATCCACAGTAGATTGAAAGCAGCTCAAGACAACTAGAAGAGTTATGCGAATCTGAAGAGAAAAGATATTGAATTTAATGTAGGCGATAAAGTATTCTTGAAGATATCTCAATGGAAGGGAATAGTACAATTTGGAAAGCATGGGAATTTAAGTCCTCATTTTATTAGACCGTATGAAGTGATCAAAAGAATTGGACCTGTAGCGTATCAGCTAGCTTTATTCCCAGAGTTATCTCAGGTGTATAATATTTTCCATGTGTCTGTATTGAGAAGGTATAGAAGTGATCCCTCCCATATACTGAAGCCGTAGCCGGTTGAATTAAATGAAGATTTGACTTATGAAGAAGAGCCTGTAGAAATCTTAGCTAGAGAGGAGAAAGTTTTGAGGAATAAGGTAATTCCATTAGTTAAGGTTTTATGGAGTAATTATTCTAAGGAGGAAGCAAAATGGAGAGAGAAGAAGATATACGGATTCAGTATCCTCATCTGTTTCCCTCGTAGGTATATAAATTTTGAGGATGAAATTTCTTAAGAGGGGAAGAATTGTAATATTCTGCCCTAGAGATTAATTGGCTTTTTGATAGATTTAAGGACTAGCTTGTATTAGAAATAAGTATTGAGAGCTATTTCGAGCCTCAAGGATTTTATAAGGGCCTAAATTATTATTTTGGTTACTTGAAGGGTCAAAATGGATATTTGCCAAAAAAAAGGAGCTTTAAACTTACGCTAAATTTTCTTTCTTTTCCTTTTACCTTCTACGTCAACTTCTTCATTCTCTACTTCTTTGTTCTTTTTCTTTTTCTTTTAATTTTTAAATTTTCAACTTCTAACATCAATCCAAGCTTTCATTTGCTGATTTAAAGTTGATATACAAAGGATTTGGTAAGTAAGAATTATTTTGTTTTAAGTTTTTGATATTGAATAGAATTTGAAGTTTTGATTATTTTGTGAAGTTTTAAACTTTATTTATACTAAAACAGACCCTTTTAAGTATTTTTCTTATTTGGATGTTGATTTGGTGTTGGAATTTGGTAAAAATATGTAAAAATGGACATTTTTTGGCTGCAGGGACTGTTCTAGGTCGTAGAGGTGGTGCCTCTATGTACAGAGGAGGAGCCTCTGTGAGTTCTCCAATCCCAAAAACCCTATTTTGATCATTTTTAGACCATTTTTCAGGTCCTAAACCCTATTCTTTAGTCGTAGATCAACTTAAGTTAAGTAGAATTGAAATTTAAGCTTGTATTCTTATAATTTTACTTATGGATTATAGGATCAGAATCTGTAGTAGTGGTAGAGCCTAGGCCTGGTCCAACTGACTAATATTTGGGCACAACAAGCTCAGGTGAGTGGTTATATGTATAAAAAGTTATTTTAAATCTAAGTACAGATAAGTATATGTATGTAAAGTCTTTGAAATGTTTTCTATGATTTAAGTAATGATGTTTCCTTACAAATAGTCTTTTATCGACTATCAGCTTGTAAATATAGTTTTACAAGTTATTTAGCTTTTATATCTGAAATTGGGAATATATAGCAGTACATATATTTGTTACTGATATAGTTGAAGTGTTTTGAAGCAAGAATGTGTTTGTTATTATTATTTATGAAATGATTATTTTTAGCAGCATTTTGATATTAGCATCAGCTAAATATTCAGCTATTATATTTTATTAGCAGTTTGATAAATGTAAATGATTGATTTCTAAGCAAACCTATATACTCGTGATTTGTATCCTTTAGATTACACCATGATGACTGGTATCTTATATTAACAATATTATTAGCAACTATCTTGGGGATAGTGCTTGATTGTATATATAGCCTTGGGGCATACAATTGGGTGGTTAGCCCTTGGGAGGCAGCTCTGCGCATGCGTATGACTAGCATTATACATATATATACACTTGGGCTGCCAGCGTCATTATTGCACCCATTGTGTCAACAAACTAGCATAATCTCTTAGTTACATATTTAATGAGTGTATGGATTAAAATAATTATTAATGTTTATTCAGTTTTATAGCAAATGTATGGCATTATATCATTTCAGCAGCTTAATAGCTATTTTTCAATATAGTTATGAATACATCTTATATTTATTTAGAAAATAGCTAGTATTCCTATTTTACGTTATTATACTTTATTTTTTTTATACCACTCACTGAGTATTATTATACTCACCACTCTTATTTTAAAATAGTTTTCAGATTCAATGGAGTTTCAGCGATTGTAGCTTATAGGACCTGTTTTGGTGTCCATCCAGGTGTCTACAAGAGGTTGAGCCAATAAATCCAGACTCTGGACTTTTTGTAGTACTTTTAAGTTAAACTTGTTATATAAGTGTTAGAATTGTTATTTATGGTTTAATGATGTTTAAATAAGAACATTATGATGTATAATAATAGTATTATAATAAGTTTATCTTGATATTTAAGAAATTTGAAATATAGACATGATGTATATTCTACTATTAGCATTAGCACCAGCTTAGTATTTTCAGCATTTTAGTATGTCGCACCTATTCAACAGCTAGCAGAGTGGGTGTGAAAAAACATTTGCATCCAAATACTCTTAGATATGAAATCTTAGGTATTATATTATTTCATAGCTCATAAGAAGTTTTATTTAGAATTGGTATTTTGAAAACACGATTTGAAAAATAATAAGCGGTATTGGCGGTTTTCGCCTGAAAGTATAGTGGTAACTTATACTCATGAAGTATTGTTTTAGCCATCTCCACCAAAGTTCTATTCTTCTTCTCAACTACCCCATTTTATTGAGGTGTTCTAGGGGAAGAATAGTTGTGAGAAATGCCATTTTCATTACAAAATCAGTTAAAAAATTCATTTTCAAATTCAGTTCCATGATCACTTACTAGTAATACAAAAACCTTTTTCTTTTTGAACTCTTTTTGCAAAACTTTTAAAAGCATCAAAGGCCTCATTCTTATGAGCTAGAAAGCACGCCTAAGTAAATCTAGAGTAATCATTAACAAGGACAAATGCATAATGCATTCCACCTAAACTAGCTACTCTAGTTAGTCCAAATAAGTCCATATGTATTAGCTCAAGTGGCCTAGAGGTAGAGACTCTATTTTAAGCTTGAATGATGATTCAACTTGTTTCCCCTTTTGACAAGCATCACATATCTTATCTTTAATGAACTTGAGTTTGGGTAAACCATCCACAAGTTCATTTTTGCTAAGGTCATCAATCAATTCAAAATTAGCATGTCCTAATCTTTTATGACATGTCCATATATCATGAGAAATAGACATTAAACATTTACATTCCTTGTTGCACACATCATTTAAATCAATGACATATACATTGTCAACTCTTTTACCTTTAAAAATTACTTTGTCATCATTAAGGTTACTAACAAAGCAATTTTTAAGATAGAAAGTGACTTTATTTCCCATGTCACAGAATTGACTAATACTAAGCAAGTTATGTTTTAACCCATCAATAAGTAAGACATGATGAATAGAGAGAGTTTTCGGGTTACCTATCTTGCTAATTCCCATAATCTTCCCTTTGGCATTATCTCCAAAAGTGACACTACCTCCATCTTTGGTTTCAAAGGAAGTGAATTGGTATTTATCTCCTGTCATGTATCTTGAATATCCACTATCTAGGTACCCTTGACTTTTGGTCTTGGTGGATTTTAAGCACACCTACACAACAATAAATTAAGTATTCTTTTGAACCTAGACCTTAAGTGGTTTAGGTTGGTTAGTCTCATGATAATCTAAAGGCATTATTTGCAAATGTAATCTTCTATATTAGCACACATTACTAGTATGCCCAAGAGTCATGCAATAAAAGAATTTTACATTTACAAATCTATTAAGCCTAGATGCATGCTTTTTATAAAGCATATTGACTTTGGAGTGTGTATGAGAGTGTTGTGTGTATCTTCTATTGGGTTTATAAGTTGTTGAACTTACATGAGACATACATTCACAAGTATGTGAGTGGTGGTATGAGATTGCATGCTTAGGTGTGTGCATTTTTGTGTACATGAGAGCATGCTTAAGTTGAGGTCTTTTGGCTTGTGCCTTAAACTTTTGAACCATAGAAGGATAAGTCTTGAAAGACTTGGCTCTAGATGTGTGAGACTCTTTAGTTATGTTAGCTTGAGTCTTAGAGATAGTACTTACTAAGAGTGATGAATTAAGTTTAGCTTTAACAAACTTGCTTGGAGTAGATGATGATGAGGGAGTATTATGAGCATATCCAAGTCCAAATTTATCACCATAACCTTTTTGTGATACTAAGATATTATCAAGACTTTCCTTTCCTTTGTGAAATTTGGTAATGGAATTCTTTAACTCAAGCATCTCCTTTAAAAGCTTCTCATTCTCTTCTTTGCTCTTATCAAGCTCACACTTTAAAGAGCTAGAGGCTTTCAAGTCATTGGAGAGCTGCTCATTTGATGATATTATTTTAGAAAATTTGTTTTTCAAAACCTCAAATTCTTTTGACATTTTTGAAAATTCTTGCTTGTAAAAATTTTTCTTTGAAAGCAAGTTTTTATATTTTAAAACAAGTTTGCTTACAATAGAGCTCATCATTATTATTATCATCATAATCAAGTTCATTATCATCATAATAAAAAGAGTTAGAAGTAGAGGGTACCTCTTTATCTTCAAGAGCCATGAAACACAGATTGGCCACCTCTTGGTTCTCCTCTTCATTTTTCGAATCGGATGAGTCATCCCAAGTGGCTTTGAAGGCCTTTTTATTTTCTTTGGTTCCTTTACCCTTGAACTTGAGCTTTGGACACTCACTTCTAATATGACTTGGTTTCTTGCATTCATAGCAAGTCACTTCCTTGGCCCTTTTTCCATCATTCTTCTTATTGTCTCTTTATCTTGAGAAATTTTTCTTTCTTAAGAACTTCTTGAAACCTCTAATGAGTATAGCAACCTCATCATCTTTTTCACTAGAGTACTAGACTTTCCTTTTCACTATCTTTTTGGATAGCCTTTAAAGCTATCCCTTTCTTCCTTTATTCTTTCTCCCCTTTCTCTTCCTCCCTTTTCTCTTCCTCCCTTTGCTTCACAGTGAGCTTATGAGTCAATAGCTTTCCAATGAGAATATCAGTGGAGCGCTTTGACAAGTCATATGCTTCTTCAATGGAGGTCACCCTTGATTCCCAATCTTTCTTGGGTAGCACTCTCAAGATTTTGGTGTTAAATTCTTCTATTGAATGGTGTTTTTCCAAATTTCTTAAGGCGGTGAGAAAGGCATTCAATCTATTGGTCATTTCGGTGATGGATTCTTGAGGCTTCATTTTAAATAGCTCATATTCATACATATGAAGTTGTACCTTCTTGCTTTTTACTTGAACATTTCCTTCATAGTGATTCTCAAGAGTCTCCTAAACTTCTTTAGCAGAAATGCAATGTTACACCTTTCCACCTTCTTCTTTAGACATAAATGCAAGAAGAATGGTCATGGCCTTTTTATTCTTGTAGTTGTTTTCCTTTTCATTTTAGCTCCATTTAGCTCTATCTATAAGAACTTGTGCATTATCAACTATTTCGGTGGGAGTTCTCCATCCTTGAAGCACTACATCCCATAGCCTAATGGGATCACTATCAAGATACAACTCCATTTTGTACTTCCAATGAGGATAATCATTTCCATTAAAGAAAGGTCTAAAAGATTGAAAGTTTAGAAATTCATTCCCCATTATCTTAATTCTAGCAATGAAGTACCTATAAATTAAGCTCTAATACCAATTGAAAGGGCCCTAGAGGGAGGTGAATAGGACTAATTAATATTTTTTATAAGATTGAAGATAAATTTGAGAAGGCTATAAAAAATAAACAGCAAAGATTAAGATGAAAGAAAATAAGAACATAAACACAAGGCACAAATGATTTAAAGAGTTCAAATTCTCAAATAATCCTACGTCTCTACCTAACTTATCCCCAAGTTAGGATTTTGAAAGACCACACCAATCTATTAACAAGATTGATTACAATGAAAGAGTTTTTCAAAGCTCAACTCAAAATCTTACAATAATTGAGTTTTTCTTGGCTTAACTCAATTCAAAAACCAATACCCAAGTATTTTAATGGAAAGCATTTAAACTAATATAAGATTTATACCTCACTTCCCTTAATCTTTCACTTAAGAATTAATAAGAAGAGAGATCCTAGTTCTAATCACAAACCTAACTCTGAAAGGTTTAATACAAATGAAAAAGAACAAAGAGCTAGATGTTTTTTTAAGAACAATAATGCTTCAAACAACTCTTGTAATCTTTTGTGTAATGTTGTAACTTTCAAATGATGTTTCAAGCTATGTATTTATAATTGAACATTAAAAACTAGTTGTTTGAAACCATTGACATTGTCCCAACCTTCTTCAACCTTCATTAAATGAATTTTCAACTTTTTATAGGAAATTAGCTGCTCACAATCGTGAGCCTCAATTTTTTGACCGTTGGAGCTTTGAAATTTGCCTGTTGGTGCTCCTCACCAGTGGCTCACAATTGTGACATGCCACTCACGATCGTGAGGGGCAGATCATGAGTAGTGCAGAAATTTTTCAACAGTAATCTTTGTTTGTCAATTGAAGGCAGCCATCCTCACGATCGTGACCATCACTCTCATGATCGTGAGCCTCATTTTTCACTTAGAAACTTGAATATAATGTCTTCAATTCGTTCCATATGTGTTCGGGATCAATTGAAGGCGTCACAATAAAGTTTGAGGACTTCTATAGTGTTGCAATTCACCATTCATAACTTGCTTTATCAAAGCCAATTATTTATTTAATAATCACACTTAAATATAAAATATTAGTACTATCAAAATTGCTTGTTAAGGTCAAAACAAGGGTTGAGTAACTAATGATCATGCAAATGTCCAACAAAAATGATGATGATTAAATATAAGGTATTGGTTCGCACAACTATTATAAATAAATAACAGTGTCTTGCAATTGCATTGACTGAAAAGAGATGGGGATGCATATATAGATTACTGTATCGGAAAATATCATAAATGTAAGAGCATAATTTATTTTTTTTAGCTTAATACATTAGGAGCTTCTAAATGTAATATTTTTTGGGTAAATTACTAAAACCCTCTGACGTTTGTTCAAATTTATTAGTCGATCCCTCATTTTTTAGAACTATATTATGACATCCCTGAAATTTATTTTCGTTATATTAATTAGTTATTTTGTCAATTTACTGTTAATTCATGGACTAAAATGTAATTGTTTTACAAAAATTATTTTCTTATCGTTCCTGAAGTTTTATATTTTTAATATTTATACCATTTCTCACTTTTTTAATACTTATATCACTTTTAAAATATTTTCACAGATTAAAAATATAAATTTATATTTACATTTTTAAATAATTTTAAATTATAAAAATAAATAAATAAGTTAATATTAAAATATAAAAAATATTGTAATAATACTACTATTTTTAACAATATTTTAGATTATACAAGATTTATTTTCATTAAAATTTATATTTTTATAATAAAATATTATGATGAAAAAGAACATTATAGTTAAAAGAAACTATAATAAAAAAACTATAATAAAAATATATTTTATAATTCTTTAAAATTTAAATTATATATTTTTCATACCTTTTTTTGTTTGATTTTTGTTTGTATATATTAGTTTTTCATTTAGGTTCATCCATAATCAAAATTTTAATTAAATTATTGTGAATAAATTTTTATAATATAAATTTTAAGTAAGTTTTTAAAGTAATTTATGAAATTCAAATTTTTGATATTAAGTGAAAATTTATTAAGTAAACCTAAGTGAAAAATTTTGACATTAAGGAAATTTGCAATTCTTGAGGAAAATTAAAGAATTGAGATGAAATTATTGGGATTTTAATTCCACTTAATTTGAATTTTAAATTTGTTGAGAAAATAATTGATAGACTTTGTTTATCCATATAATTAGCTTGGGTCTAGCTTAAACTAATTATATGCGGGGACATTGTTTATGACCAAATATAAAAATTTTGGCCATTGACAAATCAAAAAACCCAGCCCATGAAAAGAATAAATTTCTAGAATTTGTTTTTGTGCTACTTTATAGAACTTTAGCAGAGCTACCTCTCCATAGCAATAATATCAGTACCGTCAGCCCATATTAAGCTCATCCAACCAACACGTGTTAACCACAACTAATATTTCATACCCACAAAGCTCCTTTGTGTTGGTTGAGGACGTTGCCTGTGTATTTTAATATATACTTGGCTATCGTTGTCCCTTTTAGAAGTGGATGATTTATTGTTTGTCGATGTACTCGTCGCCATATCGATTCGGACCTTTTTGATTACTTAACTTTAGCAAACCTAGGTGGGGATTCAAATTCGAGTGACCTATAATTGGGTATCTATTTGTCATACCTTTATTTTGTATCATCCCCTAATCCAATAAGTATTTACAATCCTAAAGCTTCCCTTGTAAGCTAAATTGTACAGTGTTCCCTGTACTTAACTAGGTTTTGGCCTTTTAAATTTCATACACATGTATAGTTTGCAAAATTATATTTTTAAAAGAGAAAATGTGTATTTCATTGATTACAATAAAACAATAGCATTTTGAGGCATACCAAACATGCCATCATACAAATTCATTCTGCTACAATAATGTTATTTGTATCGCATTAGTTTATTATAAATGTTATTCATTATTGTGACATTGCTTATCACAGTCGGCTTCTCCCTAGGCTGGACTATCCAATCCTGCATAATATCATACGCAGCTTACAATTACATGCAAAAAATGTAACTGAGTATTAATTTTTCAGATAATTTTTTTATTGCCCATATTTGCTGACTGCTCAACGTGCAGTTATTTTCTCAATCAAATAATAATAATTCTTCAAAACATTACTGAGTATTGTTATTTACATTGCAAACATTTTACATTTTCACTCGACCTTAGATTTGAATTTGATATATATGTAGGATTTACTGCATTTACATATACCTAAATGAATGCATGTGTGTATATGTATATGGTAAATGATATTTATTTTCAGTAATTTTGAATTAAAGTTAAACAATAATTAATATACGTATATGCGTTACACAAATTGAATGTCATATCTTTATAGAAGATAAACCATTAAATGAATTTGGGACTATAACGATTACATTAGACATATAATTTTATTAAAAAAATTCTAATTTTAAGTCATCTAGACAATATATTATAACATAAATCGTATTTCAAATTATAATAGTATATGTAATAACACATTAGTTTATTTTTTTTAAACATAGTTCTATTAGTTCATTATTAAAACTTAAATCATAGGTTGAGAACACTTCGATGTAAAGTTGTGTTAAAATATAATAGCGCTTAATTTTCAAAACACGTGATATCATTTAGTTTCTATAGATTAATATATTCCCTGATTAATTAAAATTTGTTATCTTATATGTACTTATGAGTTCAACAGAGATAAAAGAAGACAAATAAATTTCGTAACACTCATATCACTGCAGCATTCATTTAACCATTTAAATAATTCACGTTATAAAATTACGGAGTGCAGAGTATAGATTTATCCTAATCTAATGCGAATATAGTATTTATAGCACTCTATTATAGAAAATTAATATTACAAAAACCTATATTAATTTCCCAGTCACATTATACACCACATCTACAATATATATGGATGTACGAAGAGGTTGGGAGAGGGATGCATGCAAATTTAGAAATTTGAAATCTTTATTATTTAGTAAACGTTACTCAAATAATTTAGTAACTAGTCATTTATAATAAATTTATTAAAATTATAATTTCAATTAAATTATGTATTCTATTTTAATTGTAATTAGACCGAATGTATATTTGTCTCGAAGTTGGACAACATATTCATTGCACTTGATTTAGAATAGAATAAATTGTAGTTATAATATAATTTAAAATATTTTTCCTATTTTAATTAGGTTGAGTTATATGTTGTATTTTATGAATTAACTAAATAGTAATAGAATCATTATGAAGTTAAATCAATGTGGGCACTTGGTAAATTGGTAACGGTTACTCTGCACGAGTCAGATGGTCAAATATTTGAAAAAATAAAGGTATACCTATATAGACTCAGCTTGCAAAACTCATTACATTATTATTATGTGTTATTATTATGGTTCAGTAAATGAATAATATATGCTACTTGTTGACCGTAAATGTATGTTTTTGTTATTATTTTTCTGGCAAAAGGACGTTCTTAATTTTGAAAGAGAAAATTCCTTTGAAGAAAACTATGTTGAAAAATTAAGTGATTAGAGGTTAGTAGGATTCTAATGTGAACTAAAATTCAATCAATATCCTTAAAACCATTGTCAAAAATACTGTACACAAGTAAATTGTATACTCACCTTGTGCCTTGACATTTAAAAACATATGTATAAATGTTGTATGAAAAATAATCAGTATACTAAATAGAAACTGAATGTGTTCTATAATAAGACATCGTAGCACAATCTCCATACTATTTTCTTATGCCAATTTTTTAACAATAAATCATGATTCTAACATGATCTGAAAACTTATTTTATAAATAGTAACCTCTAGTTTTCCTATATTGTACCTTTTGTATGTAATCATTTTTAAATTAATTAGATAAATAATTATATTCATAATTTGAAATATTCATAGTATATTATTCAATATTATAAGGGAATAGTCAGTTAATAAAATTATGAGATTAGGAAACAATCAGTTAACAAAATTATGAGATTAGGTCAACTGTGGCATGTTAATGTGAAGTTGATTATGGAATTTAGAAGTAATATAGGTCAATCCTAGCAATGTGAGGAAAAATTAAAATCTGATATCAATGAACATGTGATCTTGACATTACACATAAATGTCAAATTTTAGAGTAATGAATATAATACGAGAGTATTTGAGTGTTAGGCCCAATGATGAAATAATTCAAATATGTTGTCTACCAATATGATAATGTTAGAGAGGACAACAAATACATGTATAAATTAATGACGAATTTACCACATTCAAAAATAAACCATGAATTAATATGTAGTGGGAAGATGAATTTTTAGGGGAGAGAAATAAATGTTAGGGTGGTTTTCACTTAGGTAAGTGTTCCGATGCTGGATTAAATGCAACTTTGTTTATATGGTCAACAACTCTCCCAATTTTGTAGAATAGGGACATATGAAATGGAGGTGACATTGAATATACCAATTGTTATTATTGTATTTATGGTAAAATTTTTCAAGACTTAATTTACATGTTTAATTAAGGGTGTGACAGGATAGTATTGTCTAGTACAATATAATATACAACTTAGAATGCTAATGTTTGGCTACATTCGAAATGCTTGCATACTACATGTATTATGTTTATTTGTAATTCTTAAAACATTGAAATAGTTTGATGAGTTTAGAAAGAAAACTAATTGACAAATGGGGCTTCCAAATAGGGTCCAACATATAATAGCAATGTGTCTTAAGTGAAGCTCACTACAAGCGTATTTCAAGTTTAAGATCATGTAAGTAGTATCATTATACACGTTCATGGGTTTGATGTTCACCTGAATTAATTTTAGTTAATAAAATAAGATTATAGGCAATGTTTATAAAGGGCGCTGGCCATATGAATTACTTTAAAACATCATATTTGTTTTAAGCTATACAAGGGGTGGGAAATATATTGGGCCAACTGAGAGGAATGTGCGGAGCAAATAAATATTTAATATTTTAACCAAACGACTGACATTCTACTAAAAATAATAGGTGTAAAATGTTTAATAATGCTGCCTCAAAGATAAGTGTAATGAGACAACTGAATTTATAAGAGCTGAAAAACAGTGACATGTTTATTAACAAAAAAAATGGCATTTATATAAAAAGCGACAAGCTACGGCAATGCTAAAGGGAAAATATTATATGGTATCTATAAGTTTTTTTACAAAAAACTGTTGAAGGCAGGCATGCAAATGCTAACATAATTGCACAACAACTTTAACAACATAGCATTATACATACTTACCATCATACAACAAATGTATCCTAAGAGCACAAGCTTTTAGTGTGTTACTTCACATTGCAATTATAGGTAACTCAGCTGAAAATACTATATGGACTATGGAGAAGGTTTCTTCAATTGGTCCCCAATCCGTACTTTGGGTTCAAGGTGACCGCCAAGTTGATGTGCAACATAGCAAAAGCGTTCCATCGGTTAATGAAACTAACAATTTCAAATAACAAAATGTTTTCACTAATTCAATGTGCATGGTATGTGGTAGACATGGAAATATGGTATGTTCTGACACACAACAAAATTAAGGCATATAAATAATAAGTGTTATATAATTTGTACATTATAAGATGATGCAGACTATTAAAAAAAAAGCACTCCAAAACACATTGTTAAAGGATTACAATAACAATATGTAATCACTTATGTATTTTCTTTTTCATGTTTGAATATCAGTAGAAAAATGTTTTTACTTCTTAATTCTAGGTGTGATGCTTTTTGAAGTTATAAGTAATGATTACGGAACATTAGAGCACTGTAATGGTTACAAAATTTAGGAAAAATATGAAAAAAATAATTAAAATAAGAAATTTTTTTAAAAAAAGTTGACCATGTCAACGTGGAACGACATAAATTAAAAATAAATCTTTAAATATAGTTAACAAATATAATAGAATTGACAAGAATTTGTTCAGAGCTCACATTGGTAAGACATGGTTATAAGTGAGAGAAATGAACATAAAATATAACATATACATATGTGAAAACATAATCAAAATGACATGTAAATAAGCCAAATGTGCGATGCTAAACGGCATGGGTGTAGAGAAAAAAAATACTAGTTAAACAAAATTAACACGATGATAAAATTTAACTGGTATCCTCGAATCATAGTTAGGAATTTATCAACATAATGTTCTTTGTGCAGCAGTGATGTCATACGAACACAAAAATTAATTAGCTGGGGGGAATATATTGCAAGCACATAGAAATCCTAGCTGTATATTGTGCAGTTCACGGAAGCTTTAATGCAACAACTGATCTTGTACTATTAAGTAAGTGGTTGAATAGTTTAAATACAAGCCTTCAACGTAATTTTGAGAATGAGCACTGGAAGCATTAAATGAGGATTTACTATGAATTGTGTTTGTTATATTGACAAAGGAACAATGTGTTTCAACACAAATATATGTAAATCAAGAATGGAATTCTATGAGAAAATATTGCATGAAAAATAAGGTTTATGAAAGTGAAGGGACATACTGCAAATGCAACATCCAATGACCATGACCCATTCTAAAATTAAAACACATAAAACATAAAGATATCGCAATTGTAACTGCTTGCAAATGCACATAATTCATGATAATAATTAAACAAGTGAATTGGCCAAATATATGAAAATCAATTAATTAATATAGATTGTAAGTGGGATACCGAGTTACGGCTGCATATGGATGTATAATATATGGATATGAAGTGGATGCAAGGGCAACCATGGAATATGACCTGACATAAGGTATTCAAAATAAGTAGACACATTTGTGACATGTATGATTGGTCATAAAATAATTAGGATAGAGTAAACATGCCATGAGCAACATATAATTTAAATAAATTAAGTGTGTTGTAAAATAAAATTTTAGAAGTTCAGAATTAGGTGAGCTCTTACACATCAAATTGATGGGGGAGAAACTCCATCTAAAAGAGGCCAATACATATATTTAAGTGAGTAGGCAATGTTATATATGTTCAGCAGACTCTTAATGGCATGAATCTAAAAAACACAGACCACAAATAATGCATAGAAATGCTCAACAACCCATAATGAATTGAGGGCACCTCACATACAAACTTCAGGTCTTAAAAAAACATTGAGTTTAATAATAGGAAATCAATAGGAAAGTGCATTAAGGAAAAAACAAAATGAATGAAATTTAAGATTGATGGTAAGTGCACAGAACAAAAATATATGATGTTATCGCCGATAGTACCACAACTTCGCAAAACTGCGACATGTGAATAGATGTCAAAGTAATATTTTAAGAAAATAAAAAATCATTTAAAACACAAATTATCAATCAATATTGGATACAACTTAAGCAACAAATACATGAATGGGTTAGTGAATTTATAGACAACGTATAGAAAAAAGTTAAAACAAAAGGTAAGATAGACAAAATGAATTAAAACATAGCTTAACAGGGGAAAACCAAGTCTTAGAGTAAAAAAAAAGTGCCATGGTCTTTTTGGTTGCTTTAGTTAAAATTCGGAGCTTAAATATTAGAGTTTTGTTTAATCATTTATTTTGTTAATTTATTTATTTGCTCAACATTCTCTTTTTTATAGCCTAATAAGAGTATGACTACAGTTCAAACAAATTCGTAAAAGGAAGGTAATGAAGGCTTATTCCTTTTGATGGTGATTGGTTAAAAAAACTTAACTTAATCACACTATCTGATGAAAGGGAGAATGAGTAAGTACTTAATGGAACAATTGCATTTGATGACAAAATTAGTTAGAACACAAAAATAATAAAATAACTAACTAACTAAATTAGCAATAAAGGAAAAACATTATTTTTTGTTTGTATATCCATGTAAATTAAAGGGCAATGTTAATAATTTCATTTTCAACAAATGAATAGTCAAATATTCGTTAGTTGTATTATGGATTCACATACGCAACTAATAGCACTTGAAAACAACAAGTATAGTAATATATTAATTTTCTCGTATAATGATACTGAGAAGTCATGAGGTCATGTTGTGGATCAAGCAAATAAATATTTTTTTTAGTAAATGAAAATCCAAGGCAAACCAATGCTTGCGATATAGGACAAATACAAACATCTGTATGTAATGGAAAAATAAACATTTATATATACGCACAGTTGTAGTAATCTACCAAGATAAATTGAAAAGCAATCAACAGATTTTAGGTCCATGTCGCCGGTATTATGTAGGGAGAAAAATATATAATGGAGTATAAATATTATACATGCACTAACATTATGGTACTAAAAAGTACTATAATCTGATTAAATCATGATGTAGGATACAAATAACAATGCACTGCTGTGAACATATAAACATAGATAATAAGGAAGAAATTGGAATAGGAGGGACATCAGCCATTGATATAACTTCAGTATCTCGTATAATACAATCTATATCAATATTGTACTTTACTGGCATATAACATGGTCATAATAGTCAATATTGAAGATATGATTTTTTTAAAAGTTTTCATGAAACAACAAAATAAAAACTCTGGTAATATGAACATTGTATTACGACTTCATGGACAACTAAATAGGATAACATTTAATGCTGAAAAAATATATTTGAATGAAATGAATGTCAATTTTCATGATGGCAAAGAACATATAAAATGGATAAATAAAATATGTGATATATATATATATATATATGTTTGTCTATCTAACTACTGGTTCTATTTGGGTGTGTGAATGTCAGTTTATTTTTAAAGAAATAGTATTGTTCAAATATATGAGGTTACAGATTCATTTTCTAGTAGCATTTTAAACCTTGTTGCCATTACGAAACAACTGAAATAAGCAACTGGCAAACTATATAGAAGTGCATGTGAAGACATCTATGTCGTTACTATAACGTCTTGCATGCAAGATTTCTACATGGTGGGAAATGACAGAAACCTCATTTTGTATAGTATAACTAGAATCAAAACTGCTCAAGACGACAACCTATTAAGGCAATGAAAGAACGAGCGTTATATAATAATGTATGAAACAAATAATTTGATCATACATTAAAGAAATGGTATTGGGTTATGTCGATTAGGGTAAAACTTTTAAACCACAAAAGTTGGGGGCAAAACATAACACCTAACTTGGGGCACATTGTGAAGGCCATTAATTGCTAAAAAAGAGCCAATCTCTATGACCACCTAAGATAAGTGAACACCATTAAATTAGAGCAGCATTGACATATGGGTTATACATATGATTATAAGAAAAATGATGATAATCCATTACTATAATGTAAAAAAATGTCTATATATGGGGAAACTAAGAAGAAAAACAAATATAAAACATACAGAATTTGGGATGCATGATTGAACTACCAAAATTGATTTCATCTCACTACATCGTAGGAAGCACTGGCCATGCTAGAATGCGATTTCATTTGAGTCGCCATAAGAACAACAATAAAGAAGTAACAGGAAATGTCACACTAAATCACTTGCTAAACTTGTACAATTATAATGTACTATAAAGAATAAATTTCTATGCAATTAAAAGTGCAAGAAATAATGTGTATAATGTGTAAGATAGGAAAAAGGGATCAACGACTCCATGTCTATATATGGCAAATATGTCAACTTACAAAAGAGAGTGAATATATGACCGAGCAAAATAAAAAACTAAAAAATAGATAATGATAACAATTAGGTGTAAAATTAAAAATCATCATTCCCATTTTAGTTGAAAAAGTGACATTAAGATCAATGTGTGAAAGTAGAAAACCAAGCCCCTTTCACTATATAATCTTAAAATATGATAACAGCTATTTGGAAGAAAATTTTAAAAAATGTAATAATTGAAGATAAAAATAGGAAATTTTAAAAAAAAAATAGAATACAAGAATTCAAATTGAGTTTAAAAGTGGCTTTGATAGAATAATCAACATAAACAACTTAACGTAAACATGCAAACCCAAAATGATGCTTGGGGGACAAATAAGCAAAAATAAGTATTGATAATCCATGTCTCTAATCAAAGGAGTGTTGGCTACATGAGATGTTAATTTATAGAAAAATATAAATATCTCTCATTGTTGATGAATTAAAAGTTACAATTTCAATAGATTAAGGTCAATTGATGTCCACTATTTCTATTGTTAAACTCATATATAGACCAAGATTTCTACATTGCATCTCATACCTACCATAGTCCTTTTTAGCAAAAGCACAAACCTAGGCTAGGAATCGATCATCGTAAAGGCATGATACGTCAACGGTTGAGATATCAACAGCTGCTAAACTATTGGGTAAAGTGTTAAATGTTAAATGCCTTTTCCTATATAAAAAAAAGAATAAAACATTAAAAAATAATAAATAATAACATAGATAATGTAATGATTATTTAACAAAAGTCCATTCATTTCAAATAAGGTATTTAATATACTATGCATCATTAATCATAAGCAATAGTAGGTTAATAACTCATTTAAACAAGTTGAAACTAAGATTAAAAGTTTGACCTTACGAAATCTACATAGCTATACATATTTTTTTGAGCAAGTGGTACACACTAACTGCAAAAAATACAGTTCGGATCAAAAAATATGTATAGCTGAAAATAAAAATATCAATAAAAATAACTATACGATGACATGTAAATAAACATGTGTCACCAACATAAAAACAAGTTAACAATTCATCGTACATACTGTATAACTGGACATATTCCAAGTTTCGGTGGTCATGCACTTGATGCATTCTATGCTACCATATACAAGTTAAAGAAAAAATATATAAAATTCCATCCACCATCTTATCTACATGCCTCGAGATCCAGCATGCGCCAATAGTATACAACTATTTTATGTCTAATCAGTTTAAAGTTTAAAGGAAAGAGGAAAAAAGTTCACAGGTGTTAAGGATTTTAAGTGAGAGGCATCTTGTCATATATGTAGTATGACATGTCAAAATGCATAAAAACATCAGTACCTATTTCAGATAATTATTGGAAACCAACCCCTAATACAAACATATTTTTTTTATTACATTTTACAATATATGGCACATGAAGGATGAAATATATGCAATATTTCAGACTATAAACATCAACAAATGCATTGGTAAGTATCCTCTGCTTATAATATTCATGTAATTACAAGGCATGCAATAAAATCTATATACCAGCATAAGTACAACTGCCATGCTTACTGTATTAAACCATCTTTACCTTATGCTGAAACTATTGATTCAGGAGTGCATCATTGGGCACGAAGAGCGAAAATAATAACTCTAGCATTCAATTCTTCCTCTTCTATTCCAACATGTCTTTTATCAAATCCCTGAATATGCATTTTTCTTTCTTAACAATATTTTTAAGGCCAGAAAAATCAACTTAATAGAGCTTTTTTTAATCATAAAAGACAATTGACATGCTTGTCATGCAAAATTTTCAAACTAAATAATACCTAAAAAATTTACAACTGATAGTAGTTGTTGGTCAATTACATTCTCATTGGCTGTAAAAAAATTATCACTTTGGATCAATACCAACCAATAAAGGTCATCATATTATTTATCAATAAATCAAATGTATTAGATAGGCAAACTAGTTAAATGAATATTAGTAAATTGAAATACACACTGGAAAAAATTATTTTTCATCATACTTACACTCCTTATATTTGTAACTAGTGAATGTAAAGTCTATTGCATTTGCAATGCCAGTATCTTCCCGTGGATGTAATATAATATAAGTAATAATCTGAAATGAATGTTGAGATAGAGGACTAACATCAAAACTAACACTGTAAATGCAAAATAGATAAAGACAAACAAGCACTAGGACACTTTTAACGTATGTTGTAATAGCTACACAGAGGTACATTAACATTCACCAAGCATAATCCCACCTTAGACATCATTGCAAATTTCTGTTCAATGCATGTTGTTTCCCAGCTCTTACAAACCACTTTAAGGGGATAAGACTCACTGTATTTTAAGCCTGATAAAATTTAAAAATACAAACAACTTAAAAAATAACTATATAATTAAACATACTAATAACCACATTACGTCTATATGTAAAGGTACTTGATAGTTCCAGTAAAATGTTCCTATATTCTATATATAATTATAGTTATATCATGAATTTATGCATAAATATTAACTCATTTTTTATTTTTTCTAATCATTATAATAATATAAACTGATGAAATAAAAAATATAACATTTTTCTACTTAACGGACACCTATATAATGGGAATTGATGAGTGTGAAAAACACTTATTTTAAGCACCCTATTTTATTGCATCTTAGGCTTAGTAGTTGCATTGTTAGTTAGTTTTTAGTTAATTTAGTTAGTTTTATTATTTTGTCTTAATTATTAGCATTTATTTATTTTTAG
>CATIWO010117807.1:0-19538 GCA_949673435.1 Macaranga tanarius | reverse complement strand
ATCATATTTTTTTATTATTCAATACTAATAAAAATGTATTATAATATATAATACAGTTGCATTTAGCAACTAATGAAATACTAATTTATTATATTCTTAAATATATTATTGGATAAATAAAATTAAGAAAAATTCACAAATTAGTTATATAGCAATGTATACTTTTTATTTTAATTTAAGCCATATAATTTTGAAAATTATATCAAAATAATTAATATATGTAAATGAAATATAAAATTTATGATAATTTCATCTGATATAGTATAAGTGATTTTAAAAAATAACACTTCTAAAAAATAAAAAATAGAAAAGACAATATTTAAAAGATAAGAAAAAATTATTACTTATTATATGGGAATAAGAAGCCAAAAAAAGTGAAATTAAAAGTAAGTAATAGTAATTGAGAGATCAAGAAGGAGAGCAACAACATGTAAAAAAATCCTACAAATTCATGTTGTACACTCAGTTAAATATGGACGATGCTTCGTGTAGCGGGCTACGACATCACGGATCCGCTATACGATAAAATTTTTTAAAAAATATTATAAATTAGTCTCTATTTTTACAGGGATCAATTTATTTTTTAAGGGTTAAAAGAAATATTTGTCGCGAACAACTACCTTTTCCCATTAAACATAAAGTAATTATAGATAAAAAAGTAACACAAACTTAAAATGTCAAAGTTAAAATTAATAGCTGATACATTGATAAGACAAGCTCTAAATAATTTTTTACCTTCTTTATATGTGTAGATAGATTATTTACAAGAAAGAAAATCCCAATAGCAAAAGATTGCTTTGATTGCTCTGATAGCTCTTCCTACCTTCTCCATCTACCCACCTTCTCCATTAACTCTTCCCATCTACATATCCCTCTTCTCCTTACCGATTTAATGGCTTCATCAAGTCACTCGACAGCGTTAACTAACCCTCACCCAAATGCTGATAAGGCAACAAATCAAGCACCCTACACCACTCTCTCCCTAACAGAAACCACACATCTCTCTTTTAGCTCGGTGAAGAATCATCTCGCTGGCAGAATAGCTTCTAGCCGTATCTATACAGCTCAGGCACTTCAAAGTATCCTCAATCAGGTATGGTCGTTCTCATCTCAATTTCAAGTCCAAGAAATTGAGAGACCAAATACATTTATATTCAAATTCTCTGACCCCCATGATCAAGAGAGAGTAAAGGATGGAGTTCCATCATCTGTTCACAGAAACCTTCTTATCATCCAGGAATGGCATCCTCATCTTACGGTACATGATCTTGAGTTTGCGCATGAGTTATTATGGGTTCAGGTCTCAGGACTACCACTGGTCCAAGTCACTATGGCAAACGCACAATCCATAGCTGATAATATATTTGCTGGAGTGATAACAACTGATGAAACGCTGAAGACAACAGCTCAATGGGAGCCTATAATGTGACTTAGGGTTAAAGTCGACCTTAGGAAACCACTGCCTAAAGGCTTCATGAATCAGAGAGGCAGCAAACAGCAATGGGTCCATTCCAGGTATGAACGACTCCCTAATATGTGCTATCTCTGTGGTCTGCTAGATCATGACATAAAAAACGGCTACCAATTCAAGACTGAGGAAGAAGTAACGGCTCGGGTGCAGAGCAACCAAGCTTACGGTCCCTGGTTTCATGTTCTACCCCCTAGAATACAATTTGGAAATCCATACCATCTCCATTCCTCAAATGTAAATTCTGATCTGCTTTCAGAGCAGTTGAACCGCATGAAGATGCCTGTAACACCAAAGGATGGGTTCACCCACAAATCCCAGAGTCTACCTTGCCAGCATCTGCAACTCTCGAGCGACTCAACTCTGAGTGCAGTAGCAGATAGTCTACCTTGCCAGCATTTGCAATGCTCGAGCCACTCAACTCTGAGTTCCGTAGCAGGTACCCTACCTGACAGACAGCCACCCACCATATTGCTTATGATCACAAGCAATGATGACCATCCCAACGAGTCACCAAATCAGATAGTTATGGGACATGGAGGCCTTTCTATCCTGACTACAAGCAAGGACACACATCTGAAACACAGTCCTGCAGTCAATGATGATGGGCAACCATCAAAAAGGAAGCATATCCACCCCCACTTGATGAGGCCCAACTTGGTGTGGCCCAACTTGCTAAAGGTGGCCGAAAGGACGAAGCTATTAGCCCAAATCAGCAGAGCACAGCTGAAGTTCTCATCATGCAAGACAATCTCGAGAGTTTGATGAAGTCCATCCCAGCTGACACCCTTCGGCTAAAAAGAGACGCACTATTTTGCACACCCAGCACATCCATAGAGAAAGAAAAAGACCGAGCTCCTCGAAGACTTAAAAAATTCAAGATGAAAGACTTGGCTCGTAATCCCTTGTCCATACAGCACCAGGATCAGCTTTAAGATCAAGACTCCCCACTGAGAATTCTTCAAGCCTAGAAGCTGCAATGCTCTAGCATGCCTCATCAAATGCGAACTAAGCTTGGGAGATGTCTTGTACTTTTTGTCATTTGTTTTTTGGTTTTTGGGGGCAGGTGAAGTCAGTAGCTTTACTATCCAGTTGGCTTTTGGCTTTGCCTAGTAAAGTAACTGACTTCTTTCTTATTCCTTACGTCCTACTTTGCTTTCTTAGTTTAGTTTCTTTTCCGGTTAGAAATACCTTCATTAGTTTGGCTTTGTCCTCCATTCTCAGTAGAGGAAGAACCAACAAGCTGACTTAAAGTTGTCCTTTGCATTAGGATCCCTAAGCTGGTAATGATTTTAGTTGCTTTAGTGGTTTTTAGCTTCTTCCTTGGCTGTTCAGGTTGGCAATTTATCATCCTGTTTAGTGCTGTAACAAGCTTTACCTAACTTTACTTCTTTGGCTATGAATGATCAAATATTCATTCTTGTTCAAAAAAAAAAAAAGATAGATTATTTATAGTGAACTTACAAATAATAAAATTATATCAAATTAAAAGAAAACAATAAAATATATATAGTTGATGATTTTATTTGAGTTTAAACATCCAAATAAAAAGGTACTTTTGATAAATCTAATCCTATATTTTTTTTTAATATTTAAGTACCATGTGTTTTATAATATTTTATATTTTAATACCCTTCTAACAATTATTGTTTAAAAAATATGTATAAATGTTAAAATAATACGAATTTTTAATACTAAAATTATACAATGAGTGATATATCATTCAACTAACGACAATAAACTCATAACAAATTAAGTTTAAATGTATTTTTAATTTTCTTATGAATAAAAAGAAATAATTTTTAAAATAAATCTATAATATTTTTTTAAAAAAAAAACAATTGGTTAAATTGATCGTAAATTATATATAGAATAAATTTTTCATTGAAATTTAATATTATATCAATATTTTTTATAAAATAATGATGATATTAGTTACAAGGGTACTAAAGTGCAAAACAATAAAAAACACATAGTACTTAAATGTCGAAAAAAAACCACATGACTAATTTTGTCAAAACACCAAATCACATAGTACAAAATTGTACTTATCCCTTAATTTTATTTTTAAGATCTACATGTAATTTTTAAAAATTACTTTTAAATCCTTATATTTACTTATTTATTAAAATCTTCTTTAACAAAAAAAAAAATGTATAGGAATATTCTCAAATGTTAATCTTATCATTTTCAAAATAACTTTAAAAATCAATTTTAAAATATTTAAAAAAATTTAATTTTTTTCACACTATTTTATTCAAAGCTTCCATATTTTAATTTTTCTAAAATATCCATCTCAAATTTCAACCACATTTTATAAAAACTTTCTAATAGAGATTAAGTACAAAATATAATGCAAAAATGAGAAAAAAAAAAAAAGGAGAGCATTGGAGATACAAAAAAAATATTTATCAAGATTATAAAAAAAACATTTAAAAAATAAAAAATAAAAATTTTGCTTAAAAATTTCAAATAGCACCTACAGCCAAGGTTGTTGAATAGAATTTTGTAAAATATCCGACTCAAACCCATGCCTGGACAATTGCATCCCAGAAAAAGGCAACATGAAAAAATCCCGAAACAACATAATCGCAGTAAAGATTTAAATACGAAAAAGAAAAGTTATAGTAGTGATGTTGCTACAACTACGCAAGGCAGATAGGTACACCACATAGTTGCTCCAATTCACCTTCCAAAACCTTCAATAAATTTGCTTTTGTCCTCCTATAAACCCAAGCTTCAGCATTCCGATCCCAATCAAACCGGTATGGACCACTGCATGAAAACCATACCAAGTCAGCCTCATGAGAAACTAATAAAGCAATGCTAACCTAAGAAGTTCCTCAATTGTCATCACAAGTGCTTGTACAGGTCCCCAAAAGGCAAATCGGCAGCTCAGATGTTCATCCTAGTGTGAAAGATTTTATAGTACAATTATTGAATAAGGATCGTGAAGTCTCATTCAATCCAAACATGGTGGGAGAGAATGAAGCCTGTGGTACCTCCATCAAGAGGAGGAATTTTTAAGGGCTAAGTGTGATACATGAATAGCATGTCCAGTTACACTTCACAGAGGCAAAGTAATAAAAGAATTTCATTTCAAAGACAGATTAATGCACAGATTTGAATCATATGGACACCTTCTAGTAATAAATAAAATTATGAAAAAGGTTTTTACATAGAACCCTGTTTCAACTTATACCTGCAGCTTTCCTGCATAAATATTATTTGCATTCTGAGTGTGCAGAACCTCACTGAACTTTCTATATGCACATGATAAAGGAGGATGTATTCATTCTCTTGGCTTTTGGGTATTTGAAAAGAAGAGGAAGAATAATGTCCAAGGTAAAAGATGTAACTAGATGCCCTTGCTTCCGTTGAAAGAATAAAATAAATATAGAAATCTAAGATGTGAGACGTAGACCTTGGATGACATGAAAGAAAATAAAAAAATAGAGAGTTAACAACCCTAGATGAGTCTAGTAAAATGAAGCAACCACAATTAATCTGAGATGAAAGTTATGTTGAGCAATAACTGAGTTAGATAGCCATATTAGCTCAACCTTAAGATTTCTGCCTAAACACTCATCTGCCCTAATAATATAAGCTATGATAAGTTGGTATTTGAGCACCTTGAATTTGCTGTCCAAATGCCATTTTTTGTCCATATTATTGAGAGATGATAACAATTGTCTCTGCCAATAAAGACTGTTTCTTTACAGTTAAAATGCATATAAAGCCTTTAAATTATGAAATCAGTCTTGTGAAAGAATCAAAAAGATGTAAATGAGTTGAGGTAAGCAACAAAGTGAGCAACAAGGGAGAGTAGTGTTCAACTAAAACCAAATTACCAAATCAATGAATTTTGGTTGATTTAGTTCACTAAATTCAAAAATTGATTCGGCTTGGTTCTCAAATTTGAAGAAATATGTTTCTAGTTCATTTTGTAAAATTCTTCAACCGTGCACGCTTGGTAAACAAACCACATTATGAACAATATATTCTAAGGAATCAATATAGACATTCTTTCTTTTAAAATTCTTTATTTGATATTTTCTTTTTATATGCCCTAAGTGCTCATGATGTACTCACAACTCACCCCTTCTCAAACTCAAAAAATTTTAAAATATAAAACTTTAAATAAGGTTCCATGTGAATTTTCGACTTCCTCTTCATTTCTGTTTCTCCATTCAAACCGGTTCTCTCTTTGTTGGATTGTTCAATCTAATTTGGTTATTGATGTCTATCACTCCACTCATTATTTCTGTATTCCCTAAAACGAATGGTAATTGCTTTCAAAAAATTACTTTGTTTAGTACTACTATTTATTCTCTAAGAAAAATGCTCACGAAAAATCAAGGAATTCTTGCAAGTTTACTGTATTTCTAAAAGTAAGTTATCGCATGATTAGCCATAAAACAGCCAACAACTACACATCAAACAATGGAGATGCAATGCTGGTACAACACACCATATTCTACTTTTAGCAGCAATTTTTGACCTTTTATTGTTGACTTTCCAACTCCTCAATCAATCCCCACTCAGATACAAACTACAAACAATCTAACCACATCTTTCCCATCCAAATGCAATCCTGATGTAAAAGATCCTAATAACAGTCATTCCTTTCTAACACCCATTTGATTACCCATCCTAAATTAATGTCATTTGACCAACTGAACTTTTAGTAACATATCCAATCTTATCTCTAAATGAACAAACTAAAAAGAAATTAAAGAAAGGAAATAGCTTAAAATTCAAGTCGGTTTCTAAAATGCACGAATTCATTCTTAATCTGAAATAAAATTTCAATCAAGCAACTATTATTGTAAATAGCTTCAATTAAACATAAACATACACGGAAAGAGAAGAACAAGAAGTTTAGCATGCTATGAGAGTCAACTTAAGTATAAAAATACGAGCAGCATACATTATGCAATAAAAGAGGTAAAATCAGATCAAAGCTTAAGCAGCACTGATAAACATAAAACGTATAATATAACAAACTAGTAACATAATTGATACCTCACTGGAGAAGACAACCAAAGCTGTCTGTTGGGAGTTTGCTTGTTCAACACATAGGTGCCTAAATCTCCAAGCTTTAGTGTCTACACCTCATTCTACACAATGAAGAAAAAGACACCAGCAAGAAAAAGTCACAAACTGATTCAAAAAAACTGCCACAATTACCAATTATATATATATATATATATATGTCAATCTCACCCTATAGTCTATGTCAAATCCATTAATTTGGATACTATCTCCATATTCCTGAAATAATCACAAAAAGCAACTAACATCAACCAAACTTCTTACTTTAAATTTTTTTTAGAAAAAAAGGCTTACTACCTCAAATTTCTCTTGAAGGTCTTGGATTGTTGAATTAGCAAGTTTATGAAATTCATCTTTCTGTAGAAGAGAAATGTATCCACATTAATCATTATCAGCCACTAATCACCTCTGTTCAATTCTTTGAAAGCACAACCATCCCAAGAAAAAAATTAAAAAAGGAGATACAACGTTGAATGATGAACCGATAATCAATGGCAGCAGGGCCTTCAGAGCAAAATCTCTAAAAGAAGCCGAAGAGTAACAAGGAAGATTGGGAGAATAGGGATAGTGATGGATAGCTCTCGAAGCTCCAAAAAGCATAGGTATTAACTAGTGAAATTTTGAAGAATAATAGGAGGTAGAAGGAGATGAGAAGTGAGGTTTTAGAAATGTTGAGAGCCTTCCCAGAGGAAGCAACTTCAATGCCATTTTTCAAATTTTGCAGAGGCCTGAAAAAATAAACCTTTGATCATTTGATCTTACACGAGTGAATATGTGTCGATTTTAGTTTGCAATAGTATGGTTTGGCCCAATAATAAATTCAGCTCAGTTTTTTTGGTTGAAAGCTCAAAGCTTAGTTTTGGTTTTTCTCAGGCCCCACTCTGAATAAAGACCAATCTCGCCCTTGAACTTTATGTGAAAGGCTAAATAAGCCCAAAATGACCATTTCGACCATATGAATTCAAAACTTTGCACTTTTAACTCAAATCACCTCTTTTCCTAGCAAGTGCATGTCACTTTCCTATTTGAAAGAGTGAACTATTATTTTATTCATTAAAACAGGGATAATGACTCCAGTAGTCCTAAAAATATAGTCATTTTTATAATTTAGTCTTATAAGCAAATTCTTTCACAATTGAGTCCTGTTACTTTGTAAATATATCACCGTTAGGCCTACTCTATTAAGGTGGATAAAAATTGGTAACATGGTTGACGTGTTTCCAACGCACTCCATACTTGACATGTCACATCATTGTACGAGAAATGAAAGTGAGGTTGTCGTATAAGAGAATATTAAAGTGACAAAAAAGAAGAAGATATGAGTGAAGAACACAACAAGAAGAAGACCACAAAAAGCAAAAAGAAAATATGAATCCTCTTTGTCATTGTGAGAGAAGCACAGTCATGTGGACTTCTTGGACAAATAACAACCTCGAAAGATGATTCTTCATATGTGAAAAAAGAAAGGTAATGAATTGCTCACCTTTATGTTTTATAGTAGCAACATGTGGCTTGTATATAGCTTCTAATAATTTTTTTTATGGTTGTTGTTATTGAAGGATGAAATGGCTTGTTTATAGCTTCTAACACTCTTTTTTTTTTATGGTTGTCCTATATTATTTTACAATAATACATTATGCATACATTATATTTCACTTATAAATTATTATTATTATATCTTATTTAATTGAAAGAAATCTCAATTATAATTATTAAATAGGTGTTAGAATAGAAATAGTAATTAAATAAATCCCAACTCAAAAAAGAATTTATAGGGCAAATGATAGTAAATCAAAAACTCCAAACAATGGAACAGCACATCCTAGAACTAAGTAAAATAAAAGTTTCAAAAGTAGAAAAAATGCCAAAAGCAGTATGATTGAAACTTAATATAATTCACATAAATAAAGAAATAAAAACCAACACTAGTAGAAGTATCCAAATGATTAAACATCAAACAAAAATAAGCAATTAGCAACCAGAATTCACATTTGACATTCTATTATGCTGCAATTAGCAGCCAAAAAAAGCAACCAGTCAACTTTCACAATAAAAAAAAAATAAGTACCGTGAATCCTCTTGCCAATAACAGGAGACTTAGGGCCACTTGCTCTCTTCTTTGTTGTCTGATACACTAACTACCCACCTATTTCAGAAGCATAACCCATCAATTATCAGTAAATCAATACACATCTCAGCAGTATCAATAAAAGCAATTTGAACAAAACAACACTTCCACATATACTTTTTTTAATTTGAAGCCAACCAAAAAAAATAATAGATTTTCCAGTATTTACTAACTGATAAATAGTAAAGAGACAGAGAAGTTGTGAACAGCAAGAAGATGTTAAGGAAGGAATATGTCTGAATTTGAACAGGAGGACAGTATAGTAAAGTCTTAGTCTTGAGAAAAAAAATAAAAAAATAAATAGTAATATTGTGTTGTGATAGACAACTTATTATCGCATTCATTAAGCTAACTGGATTTACATAATTTATTTACAGCCAATCATTAAAATATAGATAAACAGTTTCCATATTTACTGGTTAAAGAACTCACAAGTTATTTAAAATTAAATCATCTCTATGCTATGGTCAAAAATAAAATTTTGATAAAATTTAAGCAAACAGAATACATATAATAACACAGACACAATACTGCGATCAGATCCAAAATTTAGGGTGCTGATTTAATTTGATTTAGAAACAGAGGCAAATCAGATTCAAAATTTAACAGCTAATAATCCACTCAAATAATAAACTGGTTGCAACAAATAATAATCCACTCAAAGAAATATAAACAAAAGTTCAAATTTTAACAACTAAACCATCAATTGCAAGAATGCGTGACTTAAAGTAGTACTTTTGATGATCTAAAGACACCCAGTAAAGTAGCAAGTAGGAGGAAACTATAGCAGAAGAGAAGAACAGAATAGAAGTGAAGAGAAGAGAGATCAATATCTGATGTGTCCAAGCCTAAGGCTTTCCTATAGCAAGCAAATTCTAGGCCAAGTTCTTTCTAAAAAAACATTTTAGACCCATGACTTAGTTTATTATAAACTTCAGCCTAATAATGTCCAAGTTTTAAAAAGTTACAGATTATTCAGCCTCAGAGCTTTGCAATCCTAATATTAAATGTTCAAGTTTTTTCATTATTCACAAAAGACAAATGGATAATAGTACACCTACAATTGTTATAAAATCTCATGTAGTTCAAGATACTGCAGTACAAAAAGGAAGATATTCTATTTGGTATCAATAAGGATATAAACAACATGAGCGGTCGATAGTTTTTGTGTAACATATGTAGTGAACACTTCGTCAAGCAGGCGGGCATATATCCAAAATGGACCACAATTTTTAATATGTTATGAATAGCTTCATTCAGTTCAGTAGATGCCAAAGCCTTATAATGTCCTCTCTTATCACATTGAATTGGTATTGTACCAAGTTCATCATCAAGAGGTTGTTCCATTACAAATTTTACATCCTAAATTCTTCGCATTATATGGGATGATGACCACTTGAAAGAATTCTTTAAAAAAAATAAATATACATATTATCATATTATAAAATTTATAACATTGGGTACCAATTGGACAGTCTTCAATAAAATATACAAGACAATAATAATAATAAAAAGCTTATGCATACACAAAATTTTAATTGAATCATGCAGTGACTGTGCAAACTTCAAGGCCATGGAAGTTGACAGTAGCTTCTGGGTCCTATGTTCTCAGGAGAGACTGCAAGTTTTTATTGGGACCATTAAATACTTTTAGATAGTTCTATTTCTTGAGAGTCTTGAAATATATATATATATATATATATATATATATCTTGAAACACACACACACACACACATATATATATATATATATTTCTGCTTCAAACATTAATTTGAAGGATATATGTAACAAATTTATATGTATACTAACCCTTCCTATCACTTAAAAGAATTAATCTATTATTTAAGTGTGTGTATTTTAATTTGGGGCATTAAATTAGAAGGCACATTTTGTTATTTTGTTACTTAGCAGTACTTTTCATTTTCAGTTGGATCTAATCTCCATCACCATCACCAATAAAGAAGAAATGCACAAACGTGCTCTGAGTTTCTTTAAATGATATGCAGACTCATATGGTAGAGACCAGGAAACCTGCAATCAGGTGGTTGGATCTGAGAGTGAAATCTGAGAGTGGATCCGGTGATGCTTTGGCCGAGTCTAGGAAGAGAACATTTGGAGCTGATGTTACTAATGTTTGTTTTAAAAGAAACAAAGTCGATTCTTCAGGTGATGGGGTTAAAAATGAGAATTTAAAAATGCACAGATGTACAGCCAACCGGAAACAACAACAAACAAGAAGAAAAATAGATTGAGAAGGACAGGAAGCAAACAATAGCAAATAAGCAAATAAAAGAGAAGTTGAGAAGTAACAAACCTGATCTGGTGTGATCGAAGTTAAGATGAAGGAGAAGGAGAGGCAGCGGCGAATAAGAGGGAGAAGGAAAGGCAGCGGCGAAGGCTAAGGAGAAGGAAAATGAGCGGCTTTCTCGAAGAAGAGGGAGATGTAGCAGCGAAGAAGAAAGAGAAGGAGAAGGAAATGTTGTGGCGAAGGCTAAGGAGAAGAAGGGGGAGTGGCAACGGCAAAGAAGGCAAAATTGAAATGGAGTGGTTGTGGCTTTTGTCTAGTCTGAGGTTGGGGAAGAAGGTGAAGGAGGAAGACAAGATCAGATGTTAAGGGACTAGAATTATTTAGGGTTAGAAAAGGGAAAGAGATATCGAAGAATAAAGTGTTTGGGGATTAAAGGTCCGTTTGGAAACGGATACTTTAATTCCATTTTTAAATTTAGACAAATTAGGAACCCACGAATGATTACTCAGTTTCAAATTTTCAATGGGAAAAAGAAATAAAACATTCTAAATTTTGAAACTGTTGGTCAATCCGTTTCAATTAGCAACGGCAAAATGGCCGTTTCTAAAATGAAAAATAATATCATTCTAAACTTTTGTAAGGGATGGTCAATCCTTTTTAATTAGAAATGGAAAATGGTCATTTCTAAAATAACGTTCTAAAATTTTGAAATGGAAGGTCAATCCATTTTAATTAGAAACAGAAAATAACGGTTTCTAAAATATAACATTTTAAAAACTGAAACGGATGGTCAATCTATTTCAATTAGAAACGAAAAATGGCCATTTCTAAAATTTTGAATCTAAAATGAATTCAAAATTTTAGAAATGGACTCACAATCCGTTTCAAAATAGGCATTACTAATCCGTTTCTATTGTGTTTCTAAAATCATATTCAAATTTTAGAAACAGAATAAGCATCCGTTTCTAAATGACCATTACTAATTTGTTTCTAATATCTGGCGCGCTTATTTGCGTAATATTTAGAAACCGATTTTATTCTGTTTCTAAATTTTGTTTCTATTCCGTTTCTGTATTTTTACTCCTAATTTCGTTTCTAAGTCGTTTCAAATCCATTTCAAATTAGAAACGGAAAATTTCCGTTTCTAAATTTCATTTTTATATCGATAAATTCTAGTAGTGTACAGGGTACAAAATCATACTTATCCCTAAAATTAAATAAGTATAAAGTTTAGTAGTTAAATTGATACTATTTTAAATACAATTGACACAATTCGCGAAATTTAGTAGTTAAATTGATACAATTTTGAAAATAGTATATAATTGAAAATTGGATTAAAGTTTAAGGTAAAATTAATTATTTTTGGAACATATAAACATTATGGATATGACAAGGGAATTTCAATTACTAATAAAAATTAAAAAAAAAAACTTTATCTCGAATGATAATTCAAATTTAACTTATTTTTCAATCATTTAAAATATATTCATAATAGATTGTAAGTCAATAAAAAAATATCCTAAATAATTTTTAAAATACATTCTTTATTAATCTAGCTTATTTATATAAAATTATTCTTAAGATATTGATTACAAAAACTAAATTTAAGTATGTGAAGTTTAAATTTAATTTTTTTCAATTCCAAATGATAATATATGTGCTCTTTGTGATTATCAATTTTTTTTAAGAAATTCTTTTATCATTTTTTTTGAGACTCACATTCTCCATCGAGTGGAAGAGATAAATTTTGCATTAAGTTAATGTAATACCCGTATTTTTAGAACACTTTGCATGCTTAGTAAATTTTGATATGTGGAGTAGAGTTATGAGTTGCATTTATGTAGGGCATGTGTATATTGGTAGAGAGGGGTATATTTGTAAGATAAGTTTGGACCTATTTGTTACATTAGAAAGTTGTGGGGCATTGAGTAATTAGTCAAGTTTATTAAGAGTGTGTAGAAATTTGGGTGATATTTTTGGTATTATTTTATTAAGAGAATTGTAGAGAATTGTTGATATTATCTATATTTATATTATTATTATTATTATTATTATTATTAAAATATTATGATAATTAGTAATTATTAAGGGAGACTTTTGTAGGGGCAAATGGTGTATTTTAATTGGTGAATATTTTATATGTGTATATGTGTGTGAGTGTGGAAGTGTGGTGTAGAGAAAATTTGTAGAGAAGAAGAAGAAGAGGAAAAATTGAGAGGTTTTGGGGAGATTGTGATTATTTTCTATACATCTAGCAATCAAATTGGGGAGCTTTAGAAGATCTATAAGCTTGTGGGATCATCATTTGGTAAGCTTGGTGTTTATTTTTGATTAATTGAATTAGGGTTGGCTGTTGTAATTTTCGTGTCCTATTTTCTTCATGCATCAGTCCCATTGTTTTTGCTATATCTAGAGTTGTAGAGCTTTGATTTGAGCAAGATTTAATGCTCTGGAAACTTCAGAGTGTCTTCTACAACTTTTATGTTTTATGCCATAGTTGATTTTGGTGTTAAGACTGACTGGTACAGCTTTACATTTTCGTGCTCCTGTTGTTGATTCTGTTTTGCTGGATTTAGTCAAAAATCCATATTTAATTCTATGCAAGTCCAAATCAAGAAATTCCAATTGGAATTTATTGTAGACTCATTTGGCTAGCCTTAGTTTAAATTTCATGATTTTTGGACTTGTGTAGATTAGATTGGGACACATTGAATCTTGAGCATGTAGAGCACTAAGTTGCAATTGAACGCAAGTGATATGGTAGTTATGTGGTATTGATGTATGAATTGTGTGTAGGCATTGATAAGGAAAAAGGTAGTACCAATCAATAGGAGAGCTTGTCATTCGAAGGAGTTGAAGCATTGTTGTAAGTGATTACTAATATAATGAATATATATATATATTGATTCTCTAGAAATGAGAATAATATTGCTATAAATGAATTGATTGGAATATGTGATAAGATATGAATAATATGATGAATTGAAGATTTATTGAATAAAAGAATTATTGTGCTATGAATAAATGAGGCAAATTCTGTATTGTGATTTGAAGTACATATATATATGTATTGAGAAAATATTGAATTGTGATTGAATATGAGAATTATATTGCTTTAAATGAATTGGCAATTTTGTGATGCTATGTATGAATTGAGCAAGAGATGTGATGTGTTGTGAATTGAATATATGAATTGTGAGAATTTATGATTTGTGATTTGAGTACGATATGAAGTGAATATAAGAAATGTATTGCTTTGAAATATTGTACATATATTTGTTGAGAATGATGAATTATATTAAATGGAGTGATGGAATGTGATGTGAGGAAATGCTTGTTTGTTGAAATGTGAGTTATGCACATTTATGCGAATTGATTAAAAATGGTGGAAAGTGAAGTATGAATATTGAAATGTGATTGTTTATGAGAATGTGGCATGATTACATGCTTGTGAGGAAAATGTGTAATAGTGGGACTGGGCCGGGTGGATAGCTCCATTGATTTTGTGAAATCTGGAACTGAGCCGGGCGGATAGTTCCAGTGGTGGTCACATAAGAAATAGATGAAATATGAAATGAAAAAGCTGAGCTAGGCGTATAGCTACCTAATAAATAAAATATAAGAATGTGAGGATGTGAGGATGTGAGACTGGGACTGAGCCGGGCGAATAGTCTCAGTGTGTGACCACTTGTCAAAAATGCGCATGTGAGGTAGTTTTGGACGGATACCAAAATATGATGTGTGATATAAATGGATGAGTTTTGGAATCATGAAATGAAATGTGAATGTTCATCTAATTGATATGTGGTGTACATATTTGGAATATGTTTGGTATATATTTAGTATATGTTTGGTATATATTTGGTATATGTTTAGTTTATATTTGGTATATGTCGGGTATATATATTTGGAATATGTTTGGTATATATATTGAGAATATGTTTGGTATATATTTGGTATATGTTGCGTATATATTTGGAATATATTTAGTATATATTGGGAATATGTTTGGTATATAATTTGTATATGTTCCACATAATTTTTCTAAAAATGTTTAGTATGTGTGAGAATATTGGTTGTTAAGCAATTGTTGTATATATATATATCACTTAATTAGTTCTTGAGAAGTGATATATATATTATTATATTGGTAATTGCTTATTAAGTCGTAATCTCACCCATTTGCAACTATTTTTTAGGAAATAGTTAACAAACTTGAGACTTACATTAATAGTGAGTTCTGGAGGCCCGAGGTGTACTTGGTGAAACAACTTCCATTCTCATTTGTCATACACCATTTGCATTTTGTAATGTTTGTATTGAGATTGCACCATGAGATGTGCATGTAAGCTTGGAATTGAGAAGTTCATGAATATAGTTGGGTTTTTACCAAACTATTGTATATTATTTTGAACGAGGAGTTTATGCATTCTAGCAATGTAATATGCATATGAGTTTAAAATTGTTATGGAGTTTGTGTATATGATTTATGAAGATATTAAGTTCATATTTAATATTTTAGATGAACCATTTATGCAAGATATGTGTGAAGTATTGTTTAGAAGCATGTTGTTGATAGTATGCAAACTAGCATGGTTATTTAGGATCATTTTGTTATTTTTTTATTTAGTTTGGATTTGCATTTTAATTAATTATTGCATTTTTATTGTTATTTTTGTGTTTTGATGTTGCTTGTGTGTTTTATATGTCACTTTAGGCTGATCTCATACTTAAAGTTGTATTGGAGTGCATTGGAATGAAGAATGGTGCAAAGAAAGCCAAAGGAAGCAAGTTAGGGACTGTGCCGAGTCCAAGAGATGCAACTTTTCAGCTTTGCATAGTTTTTGTATTTTGGCCACAACTTCTTCTACAGACCTCCAAATAAGATGATTCAAATTACGTTGGAAAGACAAATCAAAGACAACTTCCATGAAGAAACTTTCTTGAGATAACATTATTTTGATGGACAAAAATGCCCTTGAAGTTACTGCATCTGCACAACATGATGACTTTTTATGTCAAATAGTGCCTTTGCAATTGTATACGAATTTTAATCACTTGTAACCACTTCTAAGGCCTATAAATACATGTATTGGCTGCATTTGAGAATAAGAATAACAATATAGACAAGGAGATATCAGAAAACATTTATTTTATTTTGTTAAAAAGTGTTAGTTTTATTTAGTTAGTATTATTAGTGCAATTCAAATATTCAAGTGAAGAACATTCAAAGCAAGTTAAGGAATCTTCAAGAAGGCTATCTATATTCAAAGTTCTATCTTTCTCTCTTAGTACTTTGTATTTTATTTACCTTCTTATTATTGTTTAATTGTGTTTATCATGTATCTTGGCTAAGCCATTGTTTGTTAGAATTGCAAGGAATAATGAATAAATGAATTACATCTTTTATTTGATGTTATGTTAATGATTTAAGTTCAATTGTGAGTTTGAATGTGTTGTGTATGATTGGCCACCATATATGATGTTTAAATCAAATATGTATGCAATGAGAGTTGGTGCATTTTGGTGGAAATATAATTGAATTCACTAAAGGTAATGAAATCACTTGGAGACAAGGGATTCTATTTAAAGAAAAACTATAAACCTTGTATAGTAATATTATAGATTATTTTTAACTCTACAATGACATGAGAATGCCTGTAGACTCTAAATGAATTACCTTTAAATGACAATGAGAGTTGCATTAAGGACTTTAAGTATAAATGACAACGAGAGTTGCATTTGTGCCTTATACCATGTTTATAATCATTTCATATAGCTATTTGTTTATCTTGTAATTCTTGATAAATTCCTACTTGTAGTTCTAATAAACCCTTTTTAACTTGATATTTAGAATAATTAGATTAATTAGTACAGTTAGTAATTAATTAGAATAATTAGAATAATCCAACAATTTTCATTATTAATATTTTGCCTATCCATCTTAGTACCTATTCGGTTAATATAAAATAGCTCTAAATTCCAGAGTGTTTGACACCCTACTTGCTCTATGCTTAGTCTTAGAGACTAGAGTAATTATATTTGACCCACATCAAATTTTTGGCGCCGTTGCTGGGGAATTTGTTTACTTTTTTTATTAACTTAGGGTAGAGAAAGATTATTTTAGGCCTTTATTTTATTTTTATTATTTGTAATTTTTGTAAGTTTTAGTTTCGTTGATTGTTTAATTTTTTGTTTGTTTTCATGATGAGACTTAATATAAGTGCTAGTGATATTTTGTATTTTGATCCCAAAATTAAGTTAACTTTACATTCTTTGCATAGGGAATAAAGGCAAAGAATACTGAATCAACAAAATTTGAACATCATGACGGAACCAGAGAGACGGACTTTGGGCGATTTTTCCATGCCCGATATAATGTGTAATTTTGGAGGAATTGTCGCTCCATCAATAGCCAATAATAACTTTGAAATTAAACCAAGCATCAAACACATAGTGCAAAATAATCAATTTGGAGGTTTACAAGGAGAGGATCCATATGCTCACATATTAGCTTTTCTCAATGTGTGTGCTACTTCAAGATTAATGGAGTGACGGATGATGCGATAAGGCTTAGGCTTTTCCCATTTTCAGTCAAGGAAAAGGCACAAATTTGGCTTGCTAGTTTGCCAAGTGAATCAATCACTACTTAGGACCAATTGAAGCAAGCATTTCTTCATAAGTATTTTCCACCACAAAAGACCGCCAAGTTTCGTAATGAGATCACTACTTTTAAGCAAAACGGTAGTGAGACCATTTATGTAGCTTGAGAGAGATTCAAAGAGCTTCAAAGGTAATGGTCACACCATGGCTTGCCCGATTGGATGATCCCTCAAATTTTCTACTAAGGGTTGATGGATGAGAATAAGAATATTGTCAATGCAGCCTCTAGTGGGAAATGGATGGATAAAACGGCTAGGGAGGCTGTCATTCTACTTGAAGAGCTTGCATCTCAAGGATACATAGGTGATGAGCCAACAATGGCAAAAGCAAGAGGAGTTTTGGAGCTTGACACCATCAATTTGTTAAGTGCTAAGGTAGATGCTCTCACCAAGTTGGTAAGTAAATCTCAAGTTAACTCTATTGATAATGCTAATATTGCTTGTGAACTTTATGGAGGATCTCATTCATATACTCAATGCACTATGAATTCTAATGCTAATGAGGATGTGAGTTTTGTGCAATGAGCTTTTAACCAAAGAGGGGGACTGAATTCTAATACCTATAACCCTCAATGGAGAAACCATCCTAGATTTTTTTTGTCAAACACATCCTCTCAATTAAACCTCTATTTAACCAAAATTTTTCTAAACCACAAAATCCATCCGGTTTTCCTATGAAACCAAATGATCCTTCTTTTAAACCACAACCACCGCCAAAGTCTAACTTAGAAAGTCTTATGGAGTAATTCATAAACCAACAATTAACCACCAACAAATAATATGAGGATCAATTCAAGCAACTTAATGCGAGAATTGATCAACTTATTTCCCATAATAGAATCCTTAAAAATCAAATTATTCAACAAGCCTCTTTAACCCCTCAACCATTAGGAAGACTACCTAGTCAACCTGAATTTTAGCTTAAAGAATCTTGTCAAGTTATAAACTTGAGAAGTGGTAAGGAAGTTAGAAATGCTTTAACAAGTAAGAAGAACATGGTGAATGAAGATGATGATGAGGGTGTGATGAACTCAAGGATAGATGATGGTGTGAAGAATAAAAAGGATGATAAGTATGGTGTGGAAAAGAAGACTACTTAAGAAGTACCAAACAAGAAAGGTGACCCAAAGATTGACCTTAGAACCTTACCTTTCCCACAAACGTTTGTAAGGCGCAATCTTGACAAACAATTTGGTAAGTTTCTTGATTATATGAAAGTCATAACTATTACTATACCTCTTATGGATGCTATTAGAGATATGCCCTCTTGGGGTAAATTTTTGAAGGACATTGTTAATCATAAAGGTAAGATGGAAGAATATGGCTAGTTTCTCTAGTTGAAGAGTCTAAGGCAATGTTCTCAAGAACTCCACCAAAACTCAAGGATCTAGGTTTTTTTACTATTCCTTGTAGAATAAGTGATATTGCATTTAATAAAGCTTTATGTGATGTGGGAGCTAGTGTGAGTTTAATGCCTTATTCTATATATGAGAAAATAGATTTAGGTGAATTGAAGCCTACTACCATGTGTCTTTCTATGGCGGATAAATCTATTAAATATTCATTAGGTGTGCTTGAGAATGTACCCACCAAAGTAGGAAAATTTATTATTCCTGCAGATTTTGTTGTAATGGATATAGAAGAGGACCCCGAAATTCCTATATTGTTGGGGAGGCCATTTTTAATGATCGCGGGAGTGATCATTGACATGATAAATGGTAAAATTAAAGTGGAAGTGAATGATGAGTCCATAGTTATTGATGTTTATAAAATGATTAAGACTTAATCGAGAGATACGTTCTGTAGGATATGGCAATAATCTATTAGTTGCTTATTTAGTCGAGAGACATTTAAGTTGATTAATATTGATTAAAGGTTGTGCATTAAAATTGGTTTTAAAAGACATTAGGTTGGTGAGAGCCGTTAAACTTAGTGTTGATTATTTTTGATTTAATTATAGGTTTATCTGAGAGGAA
>CATIWO010117780.1:0-10405 GCA_949673435.1 Macaranga tanarius | reverse complement strand
TATATAAGGTGGACCAGAGTTGGAGTGGAACAGAGAGAGGACGAGAGTCGGCCTATGGTTTCGCATTCGCCAATTTCATAAGAAGATAAACAAATCAGCAGCAGCAGCATGTTTTCTAATTTGACAATTTCTTTGTTGGATTTATGTTTGAAGTTTTTTTTGTAAAGGGGACCCTTTACACTATACATGATTACTGCTCATATCCTATCGACAATGACACCAAGGCCAGCTTCAGCTCCTCTCCCCGTCTACCTGCCTTGACCTCACCATGCATGCTATTACATATGTTATGTACAACCGCAACAAAACAGGTTCCTTCTATATATATAGAATGTTGCTTTTTTTTTTTTTTTTTTTTGAAAAAGAAAACAATTTTGTCAAGCTTAATAATTAGTAAGGTGCATGAGCATTAATTAATATATGTTTAGCGTATGATTATTGTTGATTGTATTGATGTTATATTGAATCAAGAGACATGTACTCTCGCCAATATGGAGCCACCAAGAAATTGGGATCGGGTCCCATTGTGCAGCGGAATTTTATAATACGGTGGTCATGCTAATGAATTTTGTTGACACACCCAATGATTGGATGTTTAAACATATTGTAATTATCCATTTCACTAAATTATATATATAATTTATATAAACCAATTATATAAGTCATGTGCAGATGTAATTTTAATTATGAGAATTGATAATTATTCATTGGACATAAAATTTATTATTTTCTCTTATTTGTATGTGAGGAGCTAATTATGTTGTCTATTTTTTTATTTAGATAGAATGTTCATTTAATAGAGTATTAATAATAATTACTAGATGATGAAATAATATTAACGGATTTTATTAGTTTTGACATTTTTTTTATTAATGGAAGGTCATATAACCTAATAAATTGGTGTACTTTACTAAAATTTTATCTTGTTAGTTCATGAGCTAATAATTAAAAAAACCTTAAAAAAGAGTGAAATTTTCAATGACTATCACCAGCATACATGCAGTTGAGTTGAATTTGGTTGCAACATTTATTAATTTGTTATTCTTCTTATACATTAAACATATAAAAAAAAAAATTAAATTGTTGAAAGTTTAATAAATGTTTTCTACATTATGAATAGATGATTACGATAATTTTTTGAAAGAAATGTCAAATTTATGATATATGTTTCAAATATTTTGTACTTAATTCATAAAAATAAATATATATTTATATGTTATAAATCTAGTCATTTGGGGTAGCAGGCTATTTTGCTGAGACAACCATTACTCCCTACAATAAATTCAGTTTTGATTCTATATTTATACATAGAAAAATTCAAACAACAAGCTAATATATTTTCTAAAAATTTGGTAGAAAAGAAGGGAAAAATTGGAAATGCTAACAGCCACTGAAGTCCACTCTGCACATCAAATTTATGGGGTAGTATATTAAGCAAACAAAAGCACCGATTTAACAGCTGAGGAAAGCTCCAGTAATTAATGTGTTTCTTTAATTCTAACGTATTTTCGGTAACAATTAGTACCTACATGTTGTTCAATCATTTATGTAATTTAAAAATATTAATGAAAGAGGTTCTTACTCTTTAACTGAGATATTTTTACATGCAGAACATAGTTAAAAAATAAAAATATAGAAAATTACCTGGAGGAGAATTTGGAAGCAGAGAAATCGAATCAGCAGCAGCTTCATTTCCTTTGCTAATGCCATTGTTTTGATTGTCGGCCTTATTGCCTCTGCCTTCGAGTTCAGGATGGATTTTTCTCTTTATCATCCTCCTCATCAACTACAACAATTACAAATTATATTCCATAAATATATATGTTACATTGTTATTAACTTGAACAAGAAAAACCAGCATTTGGTAATTCAAGTGACAATAAATTTGAATTCTTTTAAATAAAGTTTGAAATTCGAGTTTTATGTATAGAAAAAACAGACGTTGGAAAAATTTAGTACTTTTATACGGTCAATTTATCTTAATTTAGATTTGTAGAGACTCTTATTATTGCGGGATATTTGGAGTAGTGTAAAAAAAAAAAAAAAAAGTAAGTAGAGGCATATATATGCACTATTGATACTCAGTACTCACTTGGTTAAATTTTTTGATTGGACGTGAATCCTCTCCAACATGAGGTATGAGCTTCTTGGCAAAGGATAAACTGTTCTTTCCACGAACAGGTGGCTTCTTGCCTGATGACTTGAGTTTAATTTCTTCAGAATCCGGCTTCTTTTTCATCTCAGAATCTGCCAGGAAAAGTTCTGCTAGCGTAATTCTTTCTCCTTTCCTTTTTCTTTGAGCATCATATTCATGGACAGTGCTTGGGCTGTTTTCCATTGGATCAATGGTCGCTGTCACATCACATTTGATAGAATTGGCACCAAAATTAATTGATCCAATGTCCTCAAAATTGTGCTCAAATCTTGTGAATATTAAAGGGTTCTCTTCTTCTTTATCATTAGCATTGTTGTCATCGTCATTACTACTAATTGAGAATCGTTCATTTTGTTCCTCGTCCTCATTATAATCATCCTCATCATCTTCTTCTTCTTCTTCTTCCTCACTTTCCAAAACAAAATAATCATTTTGTTGAGTGAAAGGTTTTAAAGGGTCAAGGCCTAATGTGCCGATTGTTAAAATGCCATCTTTCCAGCCATCAAGAACTTCGACAAGAGCTACTTGTTTCAGCAATGCTTGCTTGTCAGCTTCATTTGTTATGGATTCAGCTTTTTTCACATTTCGGGCTAACCCATCTGTCCAAAACAAAGCCTTTTTCTTAAGATCATTTTGACAAATCACAGAAACAATAATTGCAATAATATTCAACAAATGTAGCCAAAAGAAAATATTATTAAAGAAATGGAGTAACCAAAAAAATGGACAACTAAAAAAAATAGAAACCAGCCCTACTAAAATGATTGTAGCGCAAGCATCGTAGATATTAAAAAAATAATAATAATAATAATAATAAAAAAAAAGCCCTACTAAAATAAACAAGTTAGACTGAAAAAATGGCCATTAAAATAGTAAATTAACCTTTAAGGGCACCATGATGAAACCTCCTCTGCACCCAATTGAAGATCTATAGCCAAACAAAAGAAAAAAAATTAAACAAAGATGCTCACAATTAATACATAGAGCAACTGCAGAGAGGGTGAGAGACGATTAAAAACAAAATTGAAAGAAATCTAAGAAATGTAGTATGTTCTACTTCTAACCTTCATGTTCTCAACTTCTTGAAAATCGAAGTGGTTCAAAGGAAATGTCAAGGGGAGAGCAAGTAAGGAGAAATAATACTAGTGAAGAATTAAAAAAAAAGATGGGGGCCAAATTGTTGTGGAAGCCTTAGGTGATGACAGGTGGCTTGGAAGAAGTGGGGCCTATATTATAGCCATGTTAAAAGGGTGCATGGCATGTTTGAGAAGCCACAATGTTGGGTCTATCTGGCTTGATCGATGGGTCTAAATTCTCGAAATGATGTGTTCCTATAACTATAACTATATATATAAATATATATATATTGCATGCTTGCTAGTTACACAATCCGAATAAATGGCTATTTAAATACCTAACTCTAGCTACCTAATCTCTTTTATTTCATCATCAACAGTTTCCTCCTACTTATCCGCTCAAAATTATTTGATACTTGGCACAGAGGATTTCATGTATGGTTACCAGGAGTCATTAGCCCTTGGTGCAATTGGTTTTTCTTAACAAGAAAAATCATTGATTTTTTTATGGGTGTTTTCACACACATTGAATATAAAATTAATATTTATTTGTACTCGACAGCTAGTGTAAAAATGGTGAAAATTTCACCATTGAAATTTTGAATACAAAACCTTCCACTATAAAATATTTTCATATAAAAATCAATAAGATCTCACATCGTATCAGTAAGTCAACCTTTTTGATTGAAATACAAACAGTATTGCTTGGGGGTCAGTTCAAGTGGTGGACTGTTTTTCTACTAGTCATGTAAATTAGACAACATTTTTTTTTTGATACTTTTTCACAGGCATAAATGAATTTCAGATAATGAATATATCAAATTCTGGAATTCGAAATCGAAATCTCCTCCGTTAAGCATTTAAAATTCTTATTTGATATTAATTTGACACAGATGCAGGCTGCCCTCTTGAGACTACTGATAGCAAGGAAGATAGATGATAGCTCCGCAACTTTAGTTGTCGTGGTGGTCGTAATATAAAGGAAACTGGAGATGGCGATTTATGTGCCAGTTTTCAATCTTTCTCCCAATTCCCATGTGAGAGTTGAGTCACTGGTGGGATTCAGGATAATGTGTAGTTGGACTCATGGTACAACTTTTATTTTATATATTCTTTATTTTCACTCCATTAATTTGCTTTTGCTATGATCTATACATTATTTAACAATATATACACAATCGTATCAGACCTTTCATAACGAACTTTTCAGAAAAGGTTATTCCACACGGAAATTAAGAGGCAATGCAACAGCAGAAATTTTTTCTCTGGATTTCTTGTTTTCCTGTTTTTTACCCTTAAATTTGATGTTTGTAGTTGGCATGAATTGAAGTTTTACTTTGCTACTAGCTAGCTAGCTAGATAGGATTAGATTTGGACCCAAAAATATCTCTTATCACAAAGCCAATACACGACACTATAGTAATGTCGGGTACTAATCTTTGGTAGCACAATAATTAATATCCTGTTTGTAGTGCCTACAATTTGCTAAAATCCTGTCCGTAATGCCTAAGAAAGTTGAATTGGCAACAGTTGGAAACAACTTCAACAATTCTATATATATATATATCTTATTTGAAATCACTTATTTACACCAAATATATTATACCTCAGACAGTGATATAATATATTATATAATCGGAATATTTTACATTTAAATAATGAAAAGTTGTGAGAACTAATTATAAGTTTCATAAATTCACCTATATGATGTAATATACTAAAGGGAGTAGGCAAAACAAAATATCTATCAAGCTAGCTAGTTACTAGTACATTATGCTAAAATTGCCAGCTAGCTTGCTACAAGGTCTACACTGTGCACATTTATGTTTCTGTCATGCTATGCTTGTAAGTTCTTGCAATGGAACAAGGCCTTATTGGCTATTGCTATTCCAAGAGCTATAATTCAACTTCACAAAGCAGCTGATAATAACGGTTATTAATTATTCTGTGCTTGTGGGTACTTAATCATATTGTCCGTAACATCAGTCTACAATTCTAATTTTGTTTTGGTTATCCAAATAAGGCCATAATGTTTTTTGCCTGAATTTTCCCTTCCTTAATCGATCATTGAGGCATGCATGTAGAAGGTTTTTCGATTTTATCCTGTAGTTTCATTTTTATTTACTTTCAAAAACATGTGGAGTTATCTATATAAATATACATATGTTTACACGGGCAAATCAGACATTAACAAGCAGAATGTTCAAAATGTTCAATGAAAATGACATCTTGTGGCAAAAATGAGCAAATCCCAATGGCCCTGGCCAGGGGAAACAATAGCCACGAGAAAACTTGAAGTTAAATATTTATTGTTGATTGTATTGGCATAGGGTGCTGTTGTAAAAACTAGCAGCTAGCAGGTTGTCCGTTTATGAAGAGAAATAAGTATAACAAGCTCTGAACCTTGTGGAATCTATAAATGCAAGGTAAAAGCTTGGACCTTATTGATTCTGGGACTTGATGTTAAAGCCAATAACAACACCGTGAATTCTTGCAGTTCAGGAGCTTTGGATTCTTCTTCAAGCAAAAATTGATTTAAATCGTACTGTATTATGTGGGGTAAAGTGTGCGTGAATTGGAGGACCGCCTTTTGGTCCCTCTTGATCACAACCAAACCTTTTTTGAGTGGCAACAAAAGCAAACTTAGGGAAGAAAATATAAAAATTGATTGAGCACATTAGAATGTCTATTGCTAAAGGGAGATTTTTATGGTCCATATATAATGTTGCACTGAAATTATTTAATCCTTTTCTATATATATATATATATATACTAATCTAATAGTTTTGCTTAATTTTCTGGTCCATTTGTCCACCATTGCCCACTTTAAAGGAAATTATAAATTGATTGAACATCAAAAATTTGTGGGTGCAAACACCTGGCAATCAAAAACTTTGAAACAAGTTTGTTATAATTTATTTTCTATTTGTGTAGAAGAAAAGGGATAAATTATATGGAGCTACTTTAAAAGAATGAAAAAGGTTTTAGCTAGCTTTCACAATTATAAAGAGCATATCAGATAATTTATGATATTATAATGCACAGTTGTATCCTTCATTAATTTTCAAAAGTTGAGAACTTGTACGTTCACCTTAAATTTAAACATGCAAACTTGTGATAATTGATGCTAAATAGTAAATAGAGGAGTACATGCATTTGCCAAAAAAAAAAAAAAAAACTATTTTTGGCAGCTAAAATTGATGTGATAACTCTTGATTTATAGAAAAACCAAGAACAAAAATCCAGGTTCTATGAAGATGGAATTAAAAATAAAATTGCATTCAAAATTTGGTCAAAAAGAGAAAATAATTTGAAAATTAGATGGCAACATTCTGTCCTCTTATTATATTTTTGCTTTTCTTTTAAAATCTTTTGCTTTAATATCATAGGTCATTACAATTGGGTATAGTATTAAACCGCAGCCAGAAAATTTAGGATGAACTATTTCTATCAATGGACATCGTATCTGTATCTGAGCTGCACAAGAAAAACTTTAAATACACAGGACCAAAGACCCACTTGAAAAAAAGTTTAGTAATGGTAGTTTTGTAGGCCTAGTACGGCAAATGTTGAAGAAGCATCTTCCTATTGGCAGATTATGGAGTATTCAAGTTTGAGAATGCATTTTCTCCTTCATTCATGACTATACATCCATCATCCTCTTCACTTCAATAATGTGTCTATTTGAGCAAATGAGAATTAAATCAGTTCAATCAATTAACCAATTTCTTCCCTTTTTTTTTTTTACTTGAAAAGAGATGTTCAATAATCAATAGAGTGCGATCATTTCAATTAATGAAACAAAAAGAGAAAACAGGAAGAGACTCTTAATTTGGTCAGCTTTGGCGTTCCTCTTCCTTCTCATTGGTTGCAAGTTGCAACTTTCAAGTGGATTGATTAATAATTATACAACAAACTAATGGATTTTCCCCTTTTTTTTCTAGTGTAAATGGCGAAGAAAATAATTAGTGAAGTCGTATTTTTCTCAAGGATGGAATTTGGTGTCACTTCACCACTTAAGGCGGGCTAGCTATGTTGCAATTTGATAGAATTGTCATACATAATATTTAATTTTTTTTATAGTTATTTAAATCTGGCTCATTTATTAGTTTAATTACTTTTATAAATAAATTTAAATATATTAGTATTATTAATATGTATTTATTAATTAACTCATTTAATACATTTAATGTAACTAAAAATTATTTACTTTTATTTTTTTTTAACATTTAATTAGAGTGATTAATTTTTAACACTACAATGGGAGAGACCCAAGGAGGCAGAGGATCGATCCTGAACCTTCACAAGTACAATTTTTTTTTTCTTATTATATTGAAAATTTGAAAACCAATTATACGGCTTGGCCTACACTTTAGTTGGTCTACATTAATGGGACAGTACAAAGTTTCTCCAAAATGAAACATTAGAAGCTTTGAATGGTGGGTGAGATGGGGGCAGCTCATTTGAGTGGATGGAGGGAGTGGGCTACTTCTGTTTGCTACAAGGATTGCGACCTTGCAAAAGGCTAGTTGGGGTCAAAATATTTAGAAAATGCTTGTTCAACCCACTTTATAAATGGATGAATTTTGAAATTTCGACATGACTTAGCATCTTTTATGTTCTATTTTCAGCATCTATATTGTTGTCATTAACAAAATTGGATCAAGCCCATCTAAAAATACAGAGTTTCCTTTTGTGGGCTTTTAACAGAAGACGAACTTTGCAAGGATTCGTTAATTCTCTGCTTTAGCAATACACAGAATGTAATTGAACCGTTCATTACTTCATTATGGTGGATCTCATGTCAATCATGGTTCAAGTAAATGTGGTTCATCATACGTATATAACAACAAACACCCAAGTGCGATAATGCATGCAGCATCAATCAAGTAATCAATTAATTTATGGCAAGAATGTCAGTGGCTGGATATATACATACAGTACATGGTCAATAAAATTAAGGCATAACGTACAATTCGTCAATTTCAAACCTCAACTTACAATTTTATTATTTTAACACCTGAACTTACTACTTTTTATCTAAAATGCACTAATATAATAACATAATAAATTTACCACATCTGTACTTGTCACTTTTTGTTAGTTTGACACCTCTACTTGCAGGTTTTAGTCAGTTAAACCCTTATGATGTGACACATGTTGATTCGCTATTTCATGCCATATGTAATGATAGAGATTTAAAAATTACATTTTAGGTGAGTTCAGATATTAAAATGGTAAAACTATAAGTAGAGGTGTCAAACTGACAAAAAATAATAAATATATAGGGTTATGGATGTATTATGCTTAAAATTAAAGAAAAACTTTATAAACAGGAAGACGGATAGATTGTTGACAACTTGTAGAATGTATATAATAAAGAACAATTTCAATGCAACTCTTAAATTATTACAAATTCAAATATCAGCCCATACAATAATCTGAAGTCATGACAATAAACAATCTTCAATAGTTCACCACTTGAGAGTGGAACACAGCAATGAAGAATAACGTATAAGACGAGTCAATGCCCTTTCTTTATAACATCATTGGATACCTTAGCTTATAAATTATTCTATAATATATACTATAACAATAATGATTTATGTCTCTTTAAGAGACATGAATAATATTGTCTCTCACCTGAAAAATCGAAAATTATTTCTCACTCATTTAAAATTTTAAATATCCTGCTAACGAGGTAAATAAATAATTTTAAAAAACAAAATTTTGTCTCATTATCCATAATATAATAGCCTAAAGCCAATACAATTGAAGTATAAGAGCTTCACCAGCTAAGATCCTTAACGTTGAATCCTTCACCAGCTAGCTTTCTAGACGGAGCAAGATGGACTCCAGGATCATGATTAGTGCATGAAAAATTGTACACAATTGAGTTGTTAACACTTGAACGTTTGCACTCTCGGCCTGGCGCCTGTGCACACAGAAAGAACGGCGCTACTCTCCCCTTTTCCCCTTTTCCCCTTTCCTCCCTCACCTCCTCCTCCTACACACACTATATTTCTTTCCTTCTCCGTACAAATTCTACTTTTTACCTCAACTTTTTCTTCACATCAACAAGTAAATTTCTCTCCTCTCTATATTTGATTTATTTTCTCCTCTTCTTTCCCTCGTTTTCTTTTATTTTATTATAGGTATTATTCTTAGCAACTTGGATATTATTTTGTACTTTTTCAATTTTTATGTAGAATTGAGCATCAATCTTATGACTAAGCAATGGGTATTGTTCTAATCCGTGTGGATATATTGGGCATTGGGTGAATTTTGAGAATTTTATTGAACTTGAAAACATGAAGAACTCATCCTTTTATACATATATTCATGAATTGTCCTACTCTCAATTTTTCATGATATTTTGTCCAATTAGATTTCCATTTTATTTTTCTGCTCTTGATTTTATATATATGATGCCATAATTTATTAATTCATCATGTGCTTTAGTACTACTGATCGTTGCTATAGCATTACTAATGATTCCATTTTAATTTGAATTTTGCATGATTTGATGCTATATTTGTCGTGTTGTGATGGTTTGGTGCTTATTTTGTAGTGGCCTCTAAACGTCAACTGGAAAAGAATTCAAACTGTGATAATACACACTTTTCCTCAAAGGAAGTGGCGAAATGGCGAAACGAAGTATTATTCCGGAACGTGGAATTCAACCCGAATTGAAGCACTCAAATGGGAAAGAATTTACTAAGCAACCTGAAGCAGCAGTTGTTCCCCTTGTGCGCGAGTTCTATGCTATGCAAACCTGCGTGATCATCAAAATTCACGTGTTTTTGTGCGGGGAAAACAAGTGTCATTTGACCGCACTACAATTGATAGCTTCTACGACTTGGACAACATCGAAAATGACGAGGATACCACACATAGGAGATGATGTGCAGTTTCCGCAAGCTCCTTACTTTCCACCACAGGATAATGAGGAGTAATGCACCATTACGGAAGTCCTCTTGTTCTTTATGTTATCTTTTTTTTTTTTTTTTTTCATTTGTATTGTTTTGTTTATGTTTTTGTGTTGTACTTTTTGATGCATATTGAAGACAATGTGTTGAGTGTGAGGTGACTTCTTTTAACCTTGTTTTTTTTGTTAATTTTGTTTTTGATTTTGGTTATTTTCTTTAGGATCGCGCTAGATTGAGACATCTAG
>CATIWO010117773.1:0-31057 GCA_949673435.1 Macaranga tanarius | reverse complement strand
TGGACTTTATTCAATAGATTCTTTTACATATATTGTTTGAGACAATGAAATTTTCGTTTTGAAAAGTCTAAATTATTTGATATCTAAATATGTGGTTAAAACTTAAAAGGGAACTGAAATTCCAGTCCTGTATGAAAAATTAGGCAATGCATTTACTCACCTTAACAAATGGATTGCGACATCCATGTCCAAGTGATTTAGCGGCATATATGCCATTATTCCATCGTTAAAAATGTGCTATTAAATTTTATTTCCCAACAAAAAAAAATGTGATATGTTTTAAGGTTGCGTTTGAATCGGATTGAGCATTTTGAGACTTTTGGGTGTTAAAAAATGACTCGTGAAGATTGCCTCTCAGATGTTTTTGGATTAGGATTCTTTTAAAAAACGTTATTGGGATAAAAATTATTTTATAAAATTTATTTACAATAATTTTTTATTGGAATGTGTTTTGAAAAACTTTATATGATAAATTGGTTGTGAAAAAATATTTTTTTTTTTTGAATGTTAAGTTATGTGTGAAAATTTTATTGTAATAAAGAAATTATCATTCTTTATGCATACATTGTTTTTCTGAAAAGGTGAGATTAAATATTCAACAAATAATTTTAACTAATTTTTAGCTTAATATATTAAATGATAAATATACTATTAATTTGACAGTGAGTTATAAATAATTTTACAATTGCAAGTAAAGTTTTGTTGTGTAAATGTAGCAACTATAATTTATAATTTTTTAAAATTATTACTATTCAAAGCTCATTATATTTTTATTAATATAGTTCAATTTAAGTAAGATTAAAACCGATAACTTTTCTCCAACAACTAATTAATTTAATATAGTTGTATATATCATAAATCCAATTCGAATCATTGATCAACAATATTTGCTACAATATGTATTTTTTTTTTTATCTAAATCATTAATATTTAGAGTTTTCCGAACTTTTATTAATCCAATTAAAGAACGGTAAAAATTTCTCAATAATTATTTAATATGACTTTATTTATTATAATTTAAATTTGAGACGTTAGTTTAAGCTATAACAACTCTTACTAACTGAAACAACCATGGTTGTTTGGTACAACTCACACCTCTTTTGATGAATGGGCGAAACTATATCAATGTAGTTAGCATATTTTAAGCATGGTGCTAATTAAGTGGCTACCATATGTGATATTGTGGTCTCCAATTTCGTACCTATGAATTGACCTTATAATGCGATCAAAACAAAGAAATTGACCTTCTAACCAACTCCTATAGAAGTGGGTCAAGTCCAAGGTCCCATCCTTAAAAGAAAACGAGAAAAGGGGGAAGAAGAAAAGTTTAATGTCATTTTATACATCCTGGTCCAGTTATACAATTTAATATTCTTCTTCACAATTATATGAATTATTGATCATATTCGAGTCGACGTGTATATTTTTTGGACACACCTGTTTTCTCCAGTATTGAATGATATTTTGCGAAATCAATAAAACTCCCTCATGGGGAGTAATCTATAATTTTTGCTTTCAAGTTGCCTCATGTTGTGTCGATTTCCATATACATATATATAAATATGTGGCTTGTGATAATTAACGACAGAATGGTATCAAATCCTAGCTTGTGAATACATATTTATATGTCATAATGTTTTGACTTATAAGAACATTATGAGCGCGACCGCACGTTGGTATGCATTTATTTTTGATGCCACAATTGTCATGATACTTTGATTTTCAACACAACAATAATAATTTGCTAAATGAAACGTGTTATTCTTCATGATAATTTTAATGCTTGGAATAAATAATATGATCCACATTTGAGTTTCTATTTGAAAAATCATCGTTGGCACCTTACTTATTCTAAAGAGGAAAAATTATTTTAATGGTGGTGTAAAATTTAAAAATTTCTTTACTATTTTAATATTTTAAATTAGTGCATCTATTTGGCTGTTAATTAAAATGATTATATAATTCTATCTTAAATAGTAAATTTATTCAAATTAATATTCCCTTTTTACATTATATTTCTTTTTGCACTTTCCTATATAAATCAAAGTCATTCAATATTAATAATTAAAGAGCAAATTACATTTTCTCCTTGAAATTTCCGTCAACTTTTATTTCGTTCATATTTAATGACTTCTGTTAAGGTTAGACCATTTTTCCGTTAAATGTTATATAAAAAGACTAAAATATCATTTTAAATAATAAAAAGCTATAATTAACTATAAAACACTAGTGGAATGGTTCATTTTTTATATATATGAATCATATAATTAATATGTGAAAAATGTATATATGTATTTATTATTAAATATAAAGGATTAAAATATTTTAGTGCTTTATAGTTAATTATAGTAAAAATATTGTTTGAAAGGATTTTTTTTTTATCTTTTTATATATCACTTAACGGAAAACGTGGTATAACCCTAACAAATTTTTTTACTATTAATGAAATAAAACTTAAAAGAGATAAATATTCGACTTTTAAATAAAAAGAAGACAAATATTAATTAGGTCAAATTTTAAGAAAAAAAATGTAATTTGCTCCAAATTAAATTATAGGACTTCAAATGTGCATTAATCATTTAGGTTAAGTTTCATTTTTTTAAACAGACTTAAAATAAATTTCATTGGATGAAATATGAGAAAAAAACTCCAATGAGCAGAGTGGTAGAGAAGAAACTGAAATACTGCGGGGACATCCATCTTTTGCCAGCTTCCTCCACCGATAATCACCCTTTGAAACAGTAATGTGTGAACTTAAGTCCTAAGATGTTGCTCCAGAACTGGATTGATATATATATATAGAGAGAGACATCAAAGTGCATCACAGCTTGTCAATTAGTCTATATATTAAAGCTACACTCAAGCAAACACCTCAACCAGCTATATGATGTGCAAACATTTGATAGGCTGAATTTAATGGTGTGACCGTGGCTCATTGGCTGAAAAAAATAATTTTTTGTGAACAAAATAACTTTATGTTGTGGCACTATCTTATAGGTTAAAAGTTAAAAATGTGACATTATTTTGTTGATTTTAAAAAAGTAATTTCTCATGATATAATGAAGAGAAAATCTCTAGGTATCTTGACTAAGGGTGAGCAAATGTCGGTTTGGTGCTGTTTGAAAATGTCTAAAACTGAATTGAACCGAACCAATTATATTTTTTTTTCTGTTTTAACTTTGTTTCACTTTTTTCATTTTAAAATTATTTTGTTTATGTAATTTTACAATATTCTAATAAGATTTATACAATATATTAATATTAATTTTTATATTAATTTTATTTATTAATTTTTTAAAAAATTAAATAAACTGATTCTCTAAAATATATTTAAATATTTTTTGTTATGAATTTTTTGGTAGTAAATAAATTTATTAAGAGTTTTATGTATTTAGAAACTAATATTGTTAATAAAATTTAAATATTAGTAATAAACCAATCAAACCGAACTATAAATATATATAAAATTTTATAATATACTACGACTTTAGTTCGGTTAGCTTCGGTTTAATATATTTTTTAACTTTAAAAACTGAATAAAACCGAACATATTTTGGTTCGATTCGGTTTAAACCAAATTAATATTTTTATTTCTTGAAACCGAACCAAACCGAGATGTTATTCAATAGTGATATTAAAACAAAAAAACCAACTTACTTAGCTAAATATTGCATTACTCAGCACAAAAAAAAAAAAAAGAACATGTCAATAAAGTGAAAAACTGTAAAACAACTGATGTCCTTTATAAAAATGTATAACATACACGTAAGTGTAGTTGTAATATTTATATATAAAGAGATTCATACACAATAACCACATATATACTTTCTTCTTTCTTACTTTATTTTTATAAAGTATAACAATGGTATGTTCAATTAGAACTCTAATAAGAATACATACTTCTACACAAAGTGCTTATATGACTAATTAACTTGATGAACGAGTTAGCAAATGTGAAGATTGTAGATACTGATAACATTAACTAGCATGTGATTTGCGTCAACAATCAGCTACAATAAATTTTTTTAATGAAAATATATTAAGCAATGAAGCTAAGTGTTCTGCTTTACGAGCAGCTTTACGATGAGACCAAGTATTTATATTTGATGCAATCCGGTTTCATAATCCTCAAGCAAATTATGCAAAAGTTGTTATGATTTTTCTTCGACAATATGAATTGTATTGTATTATTGAAGAAGATCGAAGACAAAATAATGAAAACTCTATTCCCAATATATATGATATTGCTTTAAAAATGTCTACAGTAGTACTTGCAGCAGTACGGGATTATACAATTAAAAAATAAATTTCTAATATATTAAATGCTGTTTTAATAATGATAAAAAATAATTAATTTGCTTCTAAAAAATAATTATCTGTTTTAAATTATTTCTTCTATTTGAAATATAAATAATTAATACCATCAAAATAATTATACTCCAAAAAAATAATTATCATAAGCATATATATTATAAAATATAAAATATTAAATAAAAATAAAAAAAGTACATAAATAATGATTAAAAAAATTTAAAATATATAAAAAGAATTTTTTTTTTTATAAATTGTGAAATCAAAATACCGCAGTATCGCGCGCGGTTACCACACTAGTGAACATTAATAGCAGGAGCTCTAATATTGTCCTCCGTGAAATAGCTCGAGAGCCTGGTTCAGCTATCACTGATGCAGCAATAGAGGCCTCACTTTCACCAATAACTCCACAGCAGATTCCAGCCATTAACACCCAACAACCAATTAAAAATTACTTAATTACTTTTTTTTTTTTTTTTGCTCACCATGTCTTTTGACTTTTTCTTTTTAGCCATAAAAAAATTCAGATTTTGGAAAATCACTTTTTTGTTTTAGATAATAAAGAAGATGGATTAGATTATAAAAAATAAAAAATAAACTCAAAATAAGACATGGAGATAAAGATTTCTAAAGGAGAATGAGAGGATTTTGATTAGAAGTAAGGAGAATAGAGGTTTAAAGTGTAAGGAAAGAAGAAGTAGAGAACGAAGAAGATCTTTGTATGGAATGACTTAGGTTTATTTTTTTTGTTTATAATCAAAAAATGACATTTTTATTTTTTTTTATTTTTTAACCTTGATTAAATATATTTGGTTTGGGTCAGTTTATGTGGTAGTGGAGCTCACATTACTCATGTTGAGATGGAGTTTGGTTGGATGTTACATTAGAGATCTTAGGCTTAATTTTGAAGTTTAATGTGAAATTAGGGCAAAACATTAATGAGTCCAATTTGCACCTTTGGCCTTTGCAACTAAACAAAAGTTTTGTTTCTGTTTAGCCAAATTGGAACTTTTTCTTTTTAAAATTAGACAAATTAGATCTTTTGTGAGTTGGATTGGTGGATTTCTTATAGTTGGTGCTGCTGCGCATGCAGCCACTATTAAGTCCTATAAATTAAAAATAAATTTAATTTTAATGGTTAATTAACAAATAAAATTGATACATATAATATATATATATATATATATACCTAATTATAAAGTTTAAAATTTTTTAAATTTGCACAATAATTTTTTAAAAAATTTTCTTGAATTTTAAAAACTTTACAATCAAATGATATACATTGTAAAAAAATTACTAATTTTATTCGTTAATATAAATAGCAAATTGATAATTAACAAAAATTTTAATTTTAACAGTTGAATAAAAAAATTGATTTGATTGAAATTTTTTTTTATCCAACTATTATTTGAAATTTGATTTTAACGGTTTAAAATTTTATTTGATTCAATTTTTTTATTCAACTTTTAAAATCAAATTTTAGGTCAATTATCAATTTGCTATTTATGTTAATGAATAAAATTGATTATTTTTTTGAAATATATATCACTTGATTGTAAAGTTTTTAAAATTCAAGAAAGTTTTAAAAAATTATTGTGTAGGTTTAAATTTTTTTTAAACTTTGTAATTAAGTTATATATTATTTTTTTAAAAAATTATCAATTTTATTTGTTAGTTAACCATTAAAATTAGATTTTTTTTTTTAATTTATAGGATTTAATTATACTCAAAAAAAGGTATAAAACTTAATTGTACTCACAAAAAGTCCAATTTATCTAATTTTGAAAAGAAAAAGTTCTAATTTGGCTAAAAAAATTAAAAGGTCCAATATGAAAATAGGGCAAAATATTAGGTCCAATTTGCACCTTTGCCCAACTTGCAAATAAACCAATTAAGAGATAATCTAATGAAACAGTTTGTCGGTTTGTTTGATTTTTTTTATGCATGTAGATTGTAGTATGAGAAGAAAAAGAAGAAGATTATTATGATGATGATGTTGATGACAGTGGTGAGGGTGATGATAATGGATGACGGCGATATAACACCCTCAATGCCACATACACGTGTCAATATTTTATTTAACAAGACTGTACATAAGAAAAAGTTTCTTAAAAGATAAGTACATTTATATACGTAAAAACTTTTAATTCAATACATTGAAGATACTTAATAATGTATATTACATAATATATATATATAATCAAAATAAAATGCTTAATGCCATGATAATGTGGATGGACATAGTTGTACCAAGCTTGCTTCGGACCCACTTGAGATCACAACGAAAAACACTCCAAGCTTCTATCAAGCACACTCTTCAGGCAAACCTATCTATTACCTGAAAACCACAGCTACAAAGGAATGAGCTTGCGACTCAATAAGCAATTGGTAATACAAGCAACATATAAAACTTCTCAAGAACTAATTAAGAGAAATTAAACTTAATTAGCTAAAATATGGACTATACGGGCGTGTCTCTTCCCGTGTAGTGTACTGGTCAAAATTCACAGTCAGAACACGGTCGGGTACATGGCCGTGTTTCGACCCGTGTACCTCACTGTCCAATTATGCATATGTAGACACGGCCAAAGGCTGCCCGTGTAACTCTCTGTCCAGAATTGCTACCTTTAACACGCCCGTGACTCGACACACAGTCTGAGACATGCCCGTGTCTCAGCCTGTGTTCTCAACCTATAATTCATTTGTACAATCTACCTAACATCCTAACAAGTTATCCAACATCCAAACTTCATTGTTGGTGCCTCATATACACCTATCACATCATGTATATAATCCACAATCACATTTCCAAACCAAACTTCACATTCAAGTACACATATATATATCAACATAATGCAACAATGCATGTTATGCAAGTTAGTTATCCTCACACGTTCTACACACACGAATCACACGTTTATCATTTACTTTAATCCTCACATAATTCATATTTTCACATTCATTTCACTAGTGGCCATTCCTGAGACTCTCTGCCAAACTCAATCTCAGATCTCACCCGTATACATATATATTTCACATGAATGGCCACATCTGAGACTCTCTACCCAGCTCAGTCTCCGATCGTGGAGCTCAATCTCCACACACACACATTTTCCTCACATACCTCATAACAAGCATTACACATATATTTTTCACCATCACAATTCACTATTCATTTCACATCCAACATATGGTGAAATCATAATTCATACCACATCATATGGCTTACACAACATAAATGCCAACATTCATAATTCACCACAACCATTGAATACTTATATAACTCGTTCTTTCCATAATAAATGACATCCATACACAATCAAACATAGATAACAATTATAAGTACGAGAGAATTAGTATACGTAAGCATTTTATTCATAATTACTTACCAAAAGCTTCAACTTCTTCATAAGCAAAGTTCCCCCTCTATTGAGTAGGGTCTTCTCCTTCTCTTTCAGCTCCTACACACCACCATATAACCATTTTCACGAATCAAATATAACACTCACACCTAACCTCACTATATGCAATTAATTGCTCAAAATTTAATGTGACTTAGGGATGCATACATAAGTCTAATAACCCGAATTACTACCAAAGCTAGGGTTGTATGTCTACTTCAAATTTGAATTGGAATTACTCAATTAGAACAAGTGTGGAATTAATTATGGATTTTGGAATCCATTCAGCTCAAAATAAAGCATCACTGTGAGCAATAAAATGTTTAGCCCTATTTAACCTTTCTATCAATGAATTCCGTCAAAGCTTAAAACACAAAGGTTATAAAAAACTCTATGAAGTTTTTAGAAAGTCCAACCATGCTTAAATCAGAGCTCTATATCTCCAGTTATAGTCAAAATACAGAGGTTAAAAATTTTAGTAAAAACAGAGCATGAAAATTACTACCAAAAACCCTATCCAAACTCAATTAAAAACACAATTAGCTTACCAAGAGATGTTCTTAAACTTTGAGGTTATTAATTACAGCCTGAACTTCCAACTTCCTCAACTAAATTAATTCTCTCTCTCTCCACCAAATCCCTAACTTCTTTGAAGGAAAAAAGTGCAACTATCTCTATTTTTCTTAAGGAGCTCTTACACAAGATATGCATGGCCATATTGTAGGAGAAAAGATATAGCCAAAAATTTGTGATATTTATTACCAAATATCCACTTAGCCCCTTAATGAAAAACTATTCTTCCCAACTAGCCCCTAAACTTATAATTGCTTCAATTAAGTCTTTACTTACCTTATAATCTAATCTTTTTCTATAATTCATACCCAATCTTAACTTAAATAGAGTCTATGATCACACATGCATAAAATGCAATTACATACATCATAAGGGTGGGTGTTACATTTCTCCCCCCTTAATAATATTTCATTCCCAAAATTCATAACTTACCATCTTCCGAAAATAAATATGGATATTTCTGTTTCATCTGCTCTTCCACTTCCCATGTAGCCTTTTTAGGTAAATGGTAGCTCCACTTCACTTTCACTATCAGAATCTTCTTATTTCTTAATTGTTTCACCTTCCGATCAAGTATCTCTATACGTTCTTCCATATAGGTTAACTTCTCGGAGATTTCAATCTCAGGCTCTTGTATGATGTGGCTCGGGTCTAATTGATATCGCCGTAGCATCGACACATGAAACACGTCGTGAATGGATGATAATTCTCTCAGAGGGGCTAATCTATACACTAATGGTCCAATCCTCTTAAGGATTTCATATGGTCCAACATATCTTGGACTTAGTTTTTCATGTTTGCCGAATCATAAAATTCCCTTCCATGGCGATACTTTCAAGAAAACTTTCTCTCCTATATTGTATTCCATTTCCCGATGATGTCGATCTGCATAACTTTTCTGACGATCTTAGGCCGCTTTTAAATATTTCTTGACCACTTGAACTTTTTCCACAGTTTCTTGTATCAAGTCTGGTCCTTCAATTTGTCTCAAGCCTTCAACATCTCAATAAATCGGACTTCGGCATAAAGAGCTTCATACGGTGCCATTCCAATGCTAGAATGAAAACTATTGTTGTAAGCGAATTCTAGCAATGGCAAGTAATCATCCCAGTTGCCTTTGAACTTCATAGCACAGGCTCTCATCATATCTTCTAGAGTTTGAATTGTCCTCTCCGACTGTCCATCCATTTGAGGATGAAAAGCAGTACTAAAATGTAATTTAGTACCCAATGCACCTTGGAGGCTTCCCCAAAAATGCGATGTAAAACACGGATCTCGATCAGATACAATTGACACAGGAACCCCATGCAATTTCATAATCTTAGAAACATATATAGATGCCAACTTGTCCAACGAATCTATTGATTGAATAGGTAGGAAGTGAGCTGATTTTATGAGTCGGTCAATAATTACCCAAACTGCATCATGTCTCCGAAAAGTTTGTGGCAATCCAATCACAAAGTCCATTATTATCCTCTCCCATTTCTATTTCGGTATCTTCAATGATTGCAATTTTCTCGCAGGTACTTGATGTTCAGCTTTTACTTGTTGACACATCAAGCATCTTACCACATATTCTGCCACATCTTTTTTCATTGTTGGCCACCAATAGAAAGGCTTCAAATTCTGGTATATTTTTGTACTTCTAGGATGCATCGTATACGGAGCAGTATGTGCTTCATTCATAATTTCTCTACTCAATTCGCTAACATCTGCAACACATACTCGATTACCGATCACTAATGTGCCATCTTCTCTAATTGCAAATTAAGTATTGATTTCTGCTTCCACTTTTTCTTTCATCTTCTTTAAGTATGCATCATCCATTTGAGTTTTCCTAATTTGATCCACCAATAATGGTTGGACTTGTAAAGTAGCCAATAGGTGATTTTCCCCAACATCAAGATTAAGGTTCATTACTCGCAATGCTATAAGGTTCTCTCTTTCATAACAAATTATTCCCGCCAAATTCTCTACGGTTTTGAGACTCAAGGAATCAGCCACTACATTTGCCTTTTTTGGATGGTACTCAATGGTGCAATCGTAGTCCTTCAATAGCTCCATCCATCTTCGTTACCTCAAATTCAACTCTTTCTGTATGGAAATGTATTTTAAACTCTTGTGGTCGGTGAAGATGGAAAATGTCTCTCCGTACAAATAATGCCTCCAAATCTTCAATGCATACACAATAGCGGCTAACTCCAAGTCATAAGTAGGGTAACTAGCTTCATAGGTTCGCAATTGCCTTGAAGCATATGTGATCACCTTCCCATTTTGTATAAGAACACACCCTAATCTTTGTCCAGAAGCATTTGTATACACAACAAATCCCCCATCTCTAGTTGGTAATGCAAGCACTGGAGTGGTAGTCAAGGCTTCTTTTAACTTCTCAAAACTCCTTTGACATGTTTCGGTCCACCAAAATTGCACATTCTTCTTCAATAAATTTATTAAAGGTTGTGTAACAATAGAAAAATCTTGTACAAATCTGTGATAATAGCCAGCTAAACCTAGAAAATTTTGAATCTCTGTCACATTTCTAGGTTCTTTCCACTCTATAATTGCTTTTATCTTTGATGGATCCGACTTAACAGCCTCTCTTGTAACAATATACCCTAGAAAAGTAATCTCTTATATCCAAAACTCACACTTGCTGAATTTAGTATATAACTGTTGCTCCCTCAATATCTGTAAAGTTATTCGAAGATGTCATTAATGTACCTCTTTGCTTGAAGAATATATGAGAATGTCATCGATAAAGACGATCACAAACTGATCTAGATACTGTTGAAATGTCTTATTCATCAATGACATGAATGCTGCCGGTGTATTTGTCAATCTAAACGGCATCACTAGAAACTCATAATGCCCATATCGAGTTCAGAATGCAGTCTTAGGAATAGAAGATTCAGCTACTCTAAGTTGCCAATATCCCGATCTCAAATTTATTTTGGAGAATATCATGGCATCTTTCAATTGATCGAGTAGATCATCAATTCTCGGTAATGGATACTTATTCTTCACCATGATTCTGTTTAATTGTCGGTAGTCTATGCACAACCGCAAATCTCATCCTTTTTCTTTACAAATAAAACTAGAGCTCCCCAAGGTAATATGCTTGGTTTGATTAAGCTTTTCTCTAATAACTCCTCTAACTGCTTCTTTAGTTCTTTCAACTCTGTTAGTGTCATTCTATACGGAGAAATTGATATCGGTGCCGCTGCTGGAGTAGTCTCAATCTCAAAGACAACTTCACGATATGGAGATAATCCAAGCAATTCATCTAAAAATGCATCAAAAAAATCTCTAACTATCGGTTCCTCTCCTACTCCCGGACTAACTTAGGTTATATCCAGTATATTGGTCAAATAAGCTTCACATCCCTCTCTAATCTAATAAAATGCTGTTACTACATAAATTAAATAAGCAAGCACTATCTTTCTTTCTCCCACTAATACTATATGTTTTCGCCCTTTAAAATCTATAACTACCTCCTTAGTATAACAATCTACAACGGTATGATGTTTAGATAGCCAATCCATTCCCAAAATTACATCAAATTCATCTAGTTTAATAATCACCAAGTTTATATATAATATCTCCCCACTAACTACTAGAGGACATGCTCTCATAAGTGAATTAACTATTATACTACCCCTAACAGGATAGATACATATAGATTATATTTTAAGGGCTCAATCTTTCCTTTCACCCTCAATGCAAACTCATGCGACAACAAGTAGATCTTGGATTTATTAAAATAATTGCATCATGGTCAAAGATAGGGAATATACCAGTGACCACATCTGGAGCAGCAGGAGATTTTTGTCTGTTGATGGCATAAACCCTTACTTAGCCTTGAGATGGACCAGCAGCTCTTGCTTTGCTTGAAGTGCCAGCTCTACCTCCTCTACCACTCGACCCCTTCCTCTACTAGCAGTGGATATATTCTCTCAGGCACTGCTTTGGACGGTCATCTGGGATCCTTCTTCGCTTCTCTTCAACGAACAATCTATAATGAAATGGCCATACTAACCACAATTTAAGCATGCACCTGATCTCGAGTTCCAATATTCACCCGAATGATATCTTCCACATCTATTATACATTGGGGTTGACGAGCCACTCATTGATCTTTTTTGCCCTCTTCAGCTATCAAATTTTCCAAATCCCTGGCCAAAAAATCCTCCCCTAGACTGACTAGATTGACTCACACTTCATCCCCTGAAGTTGCCCCTTTAAAAACTGGAGCCTCTATAGGATGAACTACCACTAGTTCGAGTTAGAATAAAGAATGAGCCAGTGGTCTTCTTCTTTTTAGCCTCGACTTCATTCCTTTCAATAATCATCTCTTCGGCTCACAAAGCAGTCTCTAACACCTCTTTATATATTAGAGGCTTTATGGATATCTTCTCCTGAATCTCCAAACTTAAACCCCTTTTAAACTTATTCCTTTTTAAATCCTTAGTGGCAATTTCTTCTAGAGCATACCTCGACAATCTCATAAACTGTACTTCATAGTCGGCAACAGATAGATCATTCTACTTCAATTCCAAGAACTCAATCTTCTTCCTATCCCGATACATTGCCGGTGTAAATTTCTTCGTAAACTCTCTCAAAAATTCTTCCTAAGTCAGCATCATCGGCATATTCTTACTTTTCGGTATTGTTTCCCACCAATCAAGAGCATCTTGTTCGAATAGGGAAACAACATGGCTCACCTTCTTCTCGGTGGTGCAGTTAAACCGATCAAGAATTCTCTCAGTGCCCCTTAGCCATTCTTCAGTAACTACAGGATCAGTGGTACCCGCAAAAGCTTTCACACCTTGCTTCCTTATCTTCTAATAGGTCTCATCTACCATATTCCCTACAGGTGGTTGTCTCATAATCCTCATCATGTGCATAAATTCCCGCATAAAAGGATATACAGTAGGTAGAGGAACTTGGGGTTGAAGTTGAGTTTGTTCAGGGCCATGAACTAACTCTAACGACTCTTCGGGGTCAACTCGAAATGCTTGGCGTTCTTCCATCCTAATATATGCAATGCACATCACTACATGTTTTTTAATAACTCATGCATGAGACGTCATGAATGCAACATATTTCGTATCCTGAGGAAATCTAATCCCCACTCTGATATCACTTAATGTAACACCTTCAGTGCCACATACACGTGTCAATATTTTATTTAACAAGACTGTACATAATAAAAAGTTTCTTAAAAGATAAGTACATTTATATACGTAAAAACTTTTAATTCAATACATTGAAGATACTTAATAATATATATTACATAATGTACATATATAATCAAAATAAAATGCTTAATGCCATGATGATGTGGATGGACATGGTTGCACCAAGCTTGCTTCGGACCCACCTGAGCTCACAACGAAAAACACTCCAAGCTTCTATCAAGCATACTCTTCAGGCAAGTCTATCTATTACCTGAAAACTATAGTTGCAAAGAAATGAGCTAGCGACTCAATAAGCAATTTGTAATACAAGCAACATATAAAACTTTTTAAGAACTAATTAAGAGAAATTAAATTTAATTAACTAAAATATGGACTACACGGGCATGTCTCTCCTTATGTAGTCTACTGGTCAAAATTCACAGTCAGAACACGGTCAGGAATACGGCCGTGTTTCGACCCGTGTACCTCACTGTCCAATTGTGCATATATTAACACGGCCAAAGGCTGCCCATGTCTGTGCATGTGTAACTCTCTGTCCAGGATTGCTACATTTAACATGCCTGTGTCTTGACACACGGTCTGAGACACGCCTGTCTCTCAGCCTGTGTTCTCAACCTGTAATTCATTTATACAATCTACTTAACATTCTAATAAGTTATCCAACATCCAAACTTCATTATTGGTGCCTCATATACACTAATCACATCATGTATATAATCCATAATCACATTTCCAAACCAAACTTCACATTCAAGTACATATATATATATCAACATAATGCAACAATGCATGTTATGCAAGTTAATTATCCTCACACGTTCCACACACATGAAGCACACGTTTATAATTTACTTTAATCCTCACATAATTCATATTTTCACATTCATTTCACTACTGGCCATTCCTGAGACTCTCTGCCCAGCTCAGTTTCATATCTCATCCGTATATATATATATTTCATATGAATGGACACATTTGAGACTCTCTGCCCAGCTCAGTCTCAGATCGTGGAGCTCAATCTCCACACACACATTTTCCTCACATACCTCACAATAATCATTACACATATGTTTTTCACCATCACAATTCACTATTCATTTCACATCCAACACATGGTGAAATCATAATTCATACCACATCATGTGTCTTACACAACATAAGTACCAACATTCATAATTCACCGCAACCATTGTATACTTATATAACTTGTTCTTTCCATAATAAATGACATACATACACAATCAAACATAGATAAAAATTATAAGTATGAGAGAATTAGTATACGTAAGCATTGTATTAATAATTACTTACCAAAAGCTTCAAATTCTTTACAAGTAAAGTTTCCTCTCTATTGAGTAAGGTCTCCCTCTCTATTGAGTAAGGTCTCCTTCTTCTCTTTCAGCTTCTACATACTACCATATAACCATTTTCACTAATCAAATATAACACTCACACCTAGCCTCACTATATACAATTAATTTCTTAAAATTCAATATGACTTAGGGATGCATACATAAGTCTAATAACCCCTAAATTATTACCAAAGCTAGGGTTACATGTCTACTTCAAATTCAATTTGGAATTACTCAATTAGAACAAGTGTGGAATTAATTATGGATTATGGAATTCATTCAGCTTAAAACAGAGTATCACTGTGAGCAATAAAATGTTCAGCTCTATTTGACCCTTATATCAACGAATTCAGTCAAAGCTTAAAACACAAAGGTTGTAAAGGACTCTCTGACATTTTCAAAAAGTCCAACCAGACTTAAATCAGAGCTTTATAGCTCCAGTTATAGTTAAAAAATAAAGGTTAAAAATTTTAGTAAAAACAAAGCATGAAAACTGTTGCCAAAAACCCTATCCAAACTCAATAAAAAACACAATTAGCTTACCAGGAGATGTTCTTAAACTTTGAAGGTTGTTAATTACAGTCTGAACTTCCAACTTCCTCAAGCAAATCAACTCTCTCTCTCTCCACCAAATCCCTAACTTCTTTGAAGGAAAAGAGTGCAACTATCTCTATTTTTCTTAAGGAGCTCTTACACAAGATATGCATGGCCACATTGTAGGAGAAAAGATACAGCTAGAAATTTGTGATATTTATTACCAAATATCCACTTAGCCTCTTAATGAAAAACTATTCTTTCCAACTAGCCCCTAAACTTATAATTGCTTCAATTAAGTCCTTACTTACCTTACAATTTAATCCTTTTCTATAATTCATACCCAATCTTAACTTAAATAGAGTTTATAATCTCACATGCATAAAATGCAATTATATACATCATAAGGGCGGGTGTTATAGGTGAGGGTAATGGTAATGGCGGCAAAAAATAAGTCTAACAAAGGAAGAGATGGTTGGTACTTGAGGGCAACAACGAGCTAAGTCTATTAAAATGAAGAATGAAGAGAACAAAAGGATACTAAGTTGTTTCATTTGTGACTTGTTTGGATGGGGTTTAAGGAAAAAGAATGGAAGGGAACGTAAGGAAGAGTAAGTTGTTACCCTTATTTAGGAAAATAATTTTTAAAGCGGGTAAGGGTAAGGATGAGTAAATATTACCCCTCCTTTCGCTTCAAAACTCACTTTTTCTTACACTACAAATTGGGGTGTAAGAAAGGATAAAGAAGGTTTATAATTATAAGAATAGTATTTTAACTTTTTTGTCCTTTTAAAATTTTGTCTTTTTCTTACTGTAGAGGCTATTTATGTAATTTTCGTATTTACCCTTCCCTTTTTAAATGAATTTCCTTCTTAAACAAGTTTAAGAGTTATCCTTACCTTCCATTTCCACTTACCCTTACTTACTCTCACTTACTCTTATTAAATGAAACTCCACCTCACCCCATCCAAATAAAGACTTAGCCTATGTTTGGTTCAATTCCTCCAAGGAATTCATTTCATTTCCAAATGAATTTCAAGAGCCTGTTTGGCTAAATTGTTGCTGATAGTTGGTAGCTGATAGCTGATAACTGTTGCTGATAGGTGTTAGCTGGTAGCTGATAGCTAAATGATGCTACATGTTTGGTAAAATTATAACAGCAGGTGCTGATAGTGTATTTAATTACATATATAGACATTATATATAATATATGATTTAACTATTAACAATAGTGTGTGATAAAAAAAATATTATTTTATACTTATAATTAGAAATATTATAGATGGTTTTTAATTATTTATACAATTTCAAAAAATAAATATATCTATTTTTATTAAAATTCTGACAATTTATTTTAAATCAAATATTATTATTATTATTATTAATGAGTCATAAATTTTTTTTCTAATATAATTTTTAAATTTTTTATTTGTGTAGTTAATATTTTTACTAACTATAATATTAAAATTTTAATAATTATCCAAATAATATTTTATTAGTGGATGATAATTAATTATTTTATTAAGTAATGATAATAAGTTATTTTATTAAGTAATGATAAATAGTTAAAGTTAAAAGGATAAGACAGTAAATATAATTTAAAAAATAGAGCTGTTGGTGAAAAACTCCAAATTAGAGCCGATATGAACTGGTACAGTTGGGGTATCTAACAGCTACCAGCTCCTTTTCAAAAAAATTAACCAAACAAGTTTTTGTAGCTGTTGGGAACTGAACAGCTAACAGCTCCATCCTAACAGCTAAAACAAACACCCCCCAAATAGAATTCATTTAAAATGAATTCCATTTTTTACTATATTGTGTTTAGTGTAAATCTAAAATTTAAATTAATTTTTAATTTTGGTCAAAAATACCCTATTAAATAGATTATATTTTTTAGTTTCATATTACATAATAAAAATGTGATTATTCAAATTTTAAATTAATAAATTAATATCTTTTTAAATATTTTTTAATTATATTTCTAAATTTTAAAATTACAATTATTTAATACAATATTTCTAAATTTTTAAATAGTTATTTTTAATCAACACTTCAGTAATAACATCCTTTAATACAAAGTTCAATGGATAAAATTATTTTTAATTATATTTCTACACCTCTCCTTCGTGATAATAAGGCCACTGATCCTCAACAATCACAAAATGGTGCAGCCACAGATGATAACAGTGCAGAGTTGAAGACGGGAACTGAATAACCTTTCACTCACACACTCTCAGATCATGACAATCAACCGCTAGTCATGACAAGCAGGAGTTCAACAGTATTCCTCAAAAACCTTAGTCCCAGGCTGCTCCTACTTGAAGGAATGTGTAAATATGTAACAATCAAGAGTGCGGAATTTAAAAAATTTGATTCCATGCAACATTTGCATAAAACATCAAACACATTCAAGCCCATATATCATATCTTATGGCAAGTACATAACTAAAAATGCATTAAGAACAATATAATACATCAACAATCAACTAAGTCATGCATTCACAACACAAGACCTAGCAACTAAGGGTTTGGTAACACTTACAAAACTTCAAGTTGGTAGAACGCTTGATAAGCTTTAGTTGATATTAACCTATAAGCTCCAAGCTCCCCAAATATGAAGCCTCTAGCTTGATACACATAGATTGCACTATGAAGACTTCCAAAGGATGGTTAAGCTCTATGGACAAGCCTCTCCTCTTTGACCTAAGGTACTTGCAAGAACCCCTCCAATGGATGTATGGTACTAGGAATCAACCTCTAATGGATGATGGACTTTTAGTAGAAAGTACCCAACTCTTGTGTATGTTTGAATTCTCTACACTTGAAGAAGAAGAAGACACTCTCAATCATTTTCTCTCTATTGCTTAAATATCAAATTACTCTCTAAAGTACAAATGGAGTTGTGTGTTGGTTGTCTCTACAAACTCCACTAACTATAAACATAAAAACAATATGATAATAGTTATGACTTGAGTGTCTCGCACTCAAGCCACATGCATTAGGAGTTAGAGTGTTGTCTCCATACTCTCCACTAACTTAGACAAAACCAATATTATAATACCAATAACAACTTGAGTGTCTCAAACTTAAGTCACATGCAATATTGTAGTTTGAGTGTCTCATACTCAAGCTACATGCATTTGATAGATTGAGTATCTCATACTCTATCTATATGCATGGCATGGCTTTACAAGCGAGTGGGTGGTGTTTGGTTACATGGATAACCTTAGCCTTGATATTCATTAACACTTAATGGATATGGGCTAAGGTTATGGGCACATGGGCTTCTCTACACTTAGAGAAGGCCCACTCCATACCAATATTTAATTCATGGGCTAATTTAAACTCTTTAAATAAAGCTCAAGCATAAGTCCATCATTATCAACATACTAAGTCCATCTCATGGCCCATATAGAAATCCATTATGAGGCAAATATTAATCTAGTCTTTGAATTAATATCACATATTAAATCAAGTCCAAATTAATATTTATTTAATTGCTATTAATTTCAATCTTTAAATTTAGATTTCGGGATATGCTAGATCCTCGCATACGTACAAATACAATTCAATTAATTTACTAATTAATTAAACTCTTTAATCAATAATCAAATTAATATTGATCTTCACAAGCGCAACCTTTATATGTGTGACTTACTAGGTTCAAGTCTAAATGGCAATGGAAAATAATATTAACACTTAATATCATGAAAACACCTTTCCATACTAAATGTAAAAATCTCAATTAATCACATTTAGTTCCCATAAGTCATGAGTGACCCCTAACATAGATGTCACGACTACCCAAATAAAAATGAATGCTTTATGTAGATTCATAAGAACTATAGAATACAATTACCATGCACTAAATGTCCCTTCATTACAAGATCTCAATATTGGCTAGAGTCATGGTTTAGTCAAACTCTAATTACCTCAATCATATGACCTCATCTTAAGTTCAATTCTTGATAAAACATGACTACTACTAGAACTCTTTTCTAGCACCGAAACTCTTTTTGGGTAAGTCGAGCTTGGCCTGGCCAGGTATTTATTCATCAAGAATAACTTAGATAGCATAGAATCTTATCCCGAGTCACTCCTGGTAATGAATTCCATCTTGGCCAATCACTCATCCCTACATACAACCAACTAGAGCCACCACACGCCATATACCCATGCATGGCTAGCACAAGTATGTAAGCGGTAACAAACTCTAACCAACCGTATGTGGATGATCGTGTTGCCTCAGGTGAAAGGACCATATGCACCATTATGTCCAAGATTGTGATTATAGACTAAAGCGAATATCTATACAATCACAAATCTTATGTCACATGTTCAATCCACCTATGACATGAGTGTCCACGTGTCTATTCTGATATCTTAAATCAGGTAGTATGAGACTCACTACCTCCTACTATCAGTATCACATGCCGATCAAGAAAAATAAACAGAGGTGATAGTTTAGGGATTAATACTACCCTTATATTAATCCAACGACTATGAACATTTATAGCATATATACCAAATGAGTTTATCACTCATATTATCAACTCTTGATAATAAACTCATTCAACATAATACTAAAGGTAAATATTCAAATAAACTTAACACTTAATTTAAATGATTATTTCATTGCCATAGGGATAAATATACAATGTCTACATACAATAATGGCCCTATGGCATAACTATACTAATATATATATATATATATATATATAGAATAATATACATGATCAGTTTTCAACGGTGAGGGGAAAAACTAGGGAAAAGGGCTATAAAAAATACATACAATATAATACAACAAAAAGGATCAAAGGCCCTATCAATCCCTAGAGAAGGTGGTCTAACTACCCTAGGATGTGCTACCCACATATATACCAAAAAATAGTAGCAACAATCCTAACTCTCAACCCACTACTGGTAAAAAGAGCATGGTGTTAGCAGCATCCGGTAACGGCTAAGTCCAAGTCAGAGTGACCCAGACTCTTATCTGTGTCTCATATACAACGGAGATGACTGTCAAACATCCATCCAAAAAGTCGTTCCTTACCGTACTAGTGCAGTACTCACGGTTATGGGGTCTACTGAAACTCGGAAGGATAACTCGGTGACGAGATCATGTCGAATAAAATATAGGATCATCGTCTCATCACCACAGACATCTAAAGTCTGGGCTACCCATAGGATCACCATTATTACTCTATAAAGGTATATACAAGTAGCTAAGCTGAAAAGAAAATGATTTTACAAAAGGGAGTGGTGAGTATTTCTATATGAAACACTCAGTGAATAAACTAAATAAAAAACTCTCGATAACTGAATAAATAACCTTTCAAATGATAACAAAAATAATTTAAAATCAATCAATATAAACAGTTAAACAATTATTGTAAATTAAAGAGTCAAACAATGGATATTCAAATCATACAATCCAATTCATATTTGATTCATTGAAATAATATGTAATCAAATCACAAATGACTCTTCATAATAGTATATAATCAGGTTGCTATCAATGTGGTGGGTACCAATCAGCACATTGAAGGTTCAGGTCAGGTATGCATACCATAATTATAAATCGCACAAAGTAGCCTAAAAGGGCTTTCATAATTATATATCATTGTATCCTGAGTATAGGAAATAACGTGAGTCGTTGTATCCCGGACACAGTCTTACATCTCATTGAACCATATCGTATCCCGAGCACGGTCTTACTACAACCTTTTAATATACATTTACTCATAATCAATTAAATATCATAATTTCTTAAATTAATCTTGGTCTCAGCCCAAAAATAGTGTTATAGAGTTTGTCTCGGTAAACAAGAGTATTTCAAATTTAGTTCAGTATTAGTTTTCTCTCCAAAAACCACAGAGGCGCTGCCTTAACAATTTAAAATCAAAGAGATGCCACCTTTCAGTCACAGAGGCACTGCCTATTTTCCACAGAGGCACTGCATCTAGGATTTAATTAGGCTAGGGCACTGCCTTTTTGGACCAAGAGGTGGCGTCCCTTTCCAGCAGAGGCGCACACCTCTAACACAGAGGCGTCGCCCTCTTATTTTCAAAAATAGAGGCGCTGCCTCCTTGCACAGAGGCGTCGCCCCTTTATCTTACAACGATCATAAATTTGAATTTAAAAAACATCGAATAGAGTTCGGTTTTAATCAAATGATCTAAAGATCAACTAAATCATAATTTCAACAAAAGTAAAACTTAGGGTTTTAAAAAGAATAATTCACTTACAAACATCGTTGGCTCCCCCTTCTCCCCCTGAGTCTCGGTTGTCATAATGTCACATCGGAAAAAGCTTTCGTTAACCCAAAACTTCCTTCAGCACTTCCTTCCTTTGCTTTGCTTTTCTTTTCTTTTGTTTTCATTTTTTTTCCCTCTTCTGCTTTACCTTGCAGAGGATAATGGGTGAGTCATTCTCACCACTCCTCTGTAAGTTGTATGTCCCTCCCAGTAATCATTTCTTTTTTTTAATTCTCTCAATTGAGAATTTAGGCGGTTAATGCCAAATTACATTTTAGTCCATGAACTTAATTATTTTCAATTAAGTCTTTAAATCAAACTTATTTTCTATATAATCTAGTCATATCTAATTATAGTATTAAATATTCGGGTACAGACCCGACAAATAGATTGATCTATTCAAAAAGAAATATTTTCTTGTAATTGTTGGAAAAGAGTAAATTCATATATTTTCTAATTCAATTTTCATCTCAAATCTTATAAATCATCACTTCTTCAATTTTTTTAAATTTATTAAAAATCCACCATCTCACAAATCATCAAGAATTCTAATGGGTATATATTTAATTTCATTCTTTTTTATTTTAGATAATTAGGTGATTATCAGGTTCTCTTCTTCTTTTTTATTTTGTTTTGATTGTTGTTTCTATTTTCATTGGTTTAATTTAGAAAAAATCCAAAGGGTTGTTTGAATGTTGTGTGTTGTTTACTGAAGGTTATTTTATGGTTGTTTTGAGATTATGTGAGGTTGTTTTGATATTTTTTCTTATTTTTTTGGTTGCTAAATATTATTTTCAGGTTGTTTTGAGGTTATTCTATAATTACGGAAGCGTTATTTTAAGATTGTTTTCATGTTATTTGTTTTATATTTTGTAAAATAGAGCTATTCGAATTGATTGTTCTCAAGTTGTTTTATAGTTATTTTGACATTATTATTATTTTTAGTTGCCGAAGGTTATTTGTCTATATTTTTTTACTTATTTTGAGTTATTTTTATGAATTTAGTTTTAATTATTTTATTTCTTTAAATATTATAAAATTTTGAGTAAATGAGTAAGTTAAAATTTTTAAAAATAAAATATATTATTTTTTCAATAAATAAATTCAATGAAACCTGAAATGTGGTGGCTCTATTTTATACTTTGTAAAATAGAGGCAAACATAGCTATTCGAATTGGTTATTCTGATGTTATTTTGTGGTTGTTTTTAGGTATTTTTTTAGTTGTTTTCTATTATTATTTGGTTGTTTTGAATTTTTTTTATAACTCTATTTTTCATTGTTTTATTTCTTTAAATTTTACAAAATTTTGAGTAGATGAGTGAGTTAAATTTTTTAAAAGTAAAATATATGTATTAGAAATTATTTTGTATTCAATTTCTTGAGGCATTATAGATTATGTGTTATTAAGATTTGCTACTAGTGATGTGGATAAAATAGACAACTGGTAGTTATTTTATATTTGAATTTTTAATTTAGTATTCATATTTCCTCCTTTTTGTGTACCGTTATATTTAAAGAACACAATATTTTTAGAATTTTTTTACGAAAAAATTTAATTTTGAAAAAAATTCAACCATATTTTTGAAAAGTTTTTTTGTTTTTGGCTTATTTTTGTAAAAATCTCTTTTTTTGGGTGTGAACCATTGGTAACCAAAACTCATTAAACTCTGACGAATTTAGTTCCACCCATGTAGAATCATAAAAATAACAAAAATATCATAACAACTATTTAATATGACTACATTCACTAGAATTTGAACAATACTTGTAATTTTTTTTATTTCGTTATTTAAAACTTGTCACATTTGCCTTCCGAGCACGCGCAAACTTTTAACTATAAAATGCAAACATGAAAAAGAAAAACGAGCTTGAGCCTTAAAATAGTATCTTTGTTTGGTTACTTTTGATTAATAGACCACCAGTCTTGGTGGAATAATATGATATAATGATTTCTAAACTCCATTTGATAAACATCAAAGCAGATCTTTCACAAACAAGTTAAGATGATGGTCTCTTCAACTGGTATAAACTCAGCTCCAATGTCATTTTGTTTCTTTCATTCTTTCTTTTATTAGATAGATCACTTTCATTGTCAGTGATTTATGTTATAAGTTCCATTATTCATTGCTAAATTTGCATAAAATAGTAAGGTTTGTTTTTTGATAAATAGCATCATCTAACTAAGTAAAATTGTCAGGACAAATGTAATAAGCATTTTTAACGTATATATCTTATAGAATATCTGGGAGAGTACTGTTTGAGTAAAAATTAACATGGTGACTATTTGATTAATTTTTTTATAGTTGGTATTCATTTAGTATCTATTTTTTGGTACTTATTCGGTATTTAGAGAGAATGAATTGAAATGCAAAAATGGAAAACTAGTCATTGCAATTGATAAAAGTAACAACACCTTTGATGCTTAATTATGACATATTGGCTTTATTTCACTTCTCATGTCTAAACTTTTTTTCTGAAACAACAAACGTTCTATTTCAGGACTTATGCCATTGGAAGTAGTACCCTCTATGATTTTGATCCCCTCCACTACTTCACCTTCCGCGAAATGCTTTATGTTGAGAATTTAACAAAGTCGGTGCAGCGGAATAATGTTCACAGAGATGAAATAAAAATACTACAAAGATAATTAAATAAAAATGGCATAATAATACCAGCCAATTGGTGAATTAAATAGACAGTAAAACCTATCGTATAAAACTAAAATTAACACCAATATTTTAACATGGTTCACCCTAAATTTTGGGCTGCGTCCACGGGACAAATCTAAAAATTTCTTCCACTATAAAATAGTAGGTACAAAAGAAAGTTTTCTTTAGATCAATACTAGAGATACACAATAAAAGAGTTCTCACCAAAATAGTGGCACTTAAGGTGTTTCCTAAACACCAAAATAATTTTCTCACTATTATGTCACTCACCCTTTGAGAAAAATTTCTCAAACCCTTAAAACTCTCTCACACTCATCAAAGAAAAATTGCTTTGGATACCTTTACAAACACTCTCCTCTTTTTATTTAGATTTTTCCTCTCCTTTTTTAGATTTATGCACTCCATTACCTTCTCCTCATGCCTATTTATAGGCATGAGGAGGGGCAATAATTTCAACAAAACACAACTATAAAATTTGACAAAACCATAACCAATTAATTTTTTTTATATTAAACTTTCAAACTTATGGTCTCCATTAAGAGGGACCTATAACAATTCTCCCCCTCCCAACTACATGGAGGTTATCACTATTCCAGCGGTTAATTGATAGAATTCAAACTTCTCATTTGGTAAAGTCTTTGTCAATATGTCTAATCCATTTTCATCTGTATGGATCTTCTCTAGCTCCAATAGTTTCTTCTCCAATACATCCTGCATCCAGTGATATCTCACATCAATATGCTTTGATCGTGAATGAAAGGAGGAGTTTTTACTAAGGTGGATAGCACTCTAACTATCATAAAATAGCTCATATTTTTCTTATTGAAAACCAAGTTCATTTAAGAACTTTTTCATCTATAGCAACTCTTTACAAGCTTCAGTTGCTGTAATAAACTCTACTTCAGTGGTAGATAAAGTAATACATTTTTGTAATTTTGACTGCCATGACACAACTCTCTCTGTAAATGTAATCAAGTAACCAGAGGTTAACTTTCTCGAGTCAACATCGCCCGCTATGCCTACATCTGTGTATCCAATTAACATAGGTTTGGCATCTCTAAAACATAAGCATATTTTGGACGTTCCACAAAGATACCTGAAAATCTATTTCATTACAGCCCAATGTTCCTTTCTAGGATTTGAAATGAACCGACTCACAAATCTAACTGAGTGTGCAATATCTAGCCGTGTGCACACTATGACATACATCAAACTACCAACTGCTAAAGCATATGGAACTCTATACATCTCTTCCTTCTTCTTATCAGTGGAAGGGCTTTGCTGAGAAGTCAATTTAAAGTGATTAGCAAGAGGATAACTAACTACTTTAGCATTGTACATGTTGAACCTCTGAAGTACCTTCTCAATGTACTTTTCTTGTGACAACCTCAGTTTCTTGACACCTCTATCTCTGATAATCTTCATGCCAAGAATCTATTTTGCTGGTCCCAAATCTTTCATGGCAAAAGACTTTCTCAACTGCTTCTTCAAGCTATTGACTCTAGAAACAGTTTGACCAACAATCAACATGTCATCTACATAGAGTAATAAAATAATATAATCATCATCAGAGAATTTTTGGACAAAAACACAATGGTCTGAAGTGGTTTTATTATAGCCTTGCTCCCCCACAACAGACTCAAACTTCTTATACCATTGTCTCGGTGCTTGTTTCAAGTTGTACAAGCTTTTCTTCAATCTGCAAACATAGTCCTCTTTTCCCTTTACTTTGAAACACTCTGGTTGCTCTATGAATATTTCTTCTTCCAAATCACCATGAAGGCAGGTAGTTTTAACATCCATTTTCTCGATCTCTAAGTCAAAACTTGCTGCTAAACCCAACACAGTATGGATGGATGTCATCTTCATAACAGGAGAAAAAATCTCATCAAATTCGATACCCTTTCTTTGGTTAAATCCCTTCACTACTAGTCTAGCTTTGAATCATGGCTAGAGACTGTGTTCTTCATGTTTGATCCTGAACACCCATTTATTCTTCAAAGTTCTCTTGCCTTCAAGCAACTTCACCAGCTCAAATGTCTTGTTCTCATGCAGAGACTTCATCTCATCTTACATGGCTTTAAACCATTTCTGCTTATGTTCATCATTCATAGCTTCTTCAAAGCTTTCTGGCTCACCCCTACCAATTAGTAACATAAACTGGTCTCTTGGATATCTGGTAGAAGGTTGTCTCATTCTATCAGATCTCCTCAGTGGCACTGGAGGAGCCTCATCTGTTGGTGGTTGATTATGAACACCATCATCATCATTTTCAGATGGAATTTCAATGGGAGTATCTGTATTGTCCATATAAGGCAGATTAGCTTTATCTTTATCTCTAACTTCCTATGGCACCAATAGTAGAGGAACTATCTTTAAATTTAAACTATCATCAGAGATGGGGATGTTTTTCTTAACTCTAACAATATCCTCGATTGTCTTATCTTCAACAAATACAGCATCATGGCTTTTGACAAGCTTCTTCTGGATCGGATCATAAAATCTATAGCTAAGCTAATCTTGACTATAACCAATGAATACATAATGTCACGTCTTGACATTAAGCTTGGACCTCTCATCTTTAGGAATATGCACAAAGGCTTTGTATCCAAAAACCCGTAGATGACCATAGGAAACATTTTTTCCTTACCACACCCTCTTTGGTGTGTCAGACTGTAGAGGAACACATGGTGAAAGATTCAGCACATGCACTGCTGTAAGTAGAGCTTTACCTCAAAATGTCTTAGGTAGCTTTGAGTGTGAGAGTAGAGATCTAACTCTCTCTATCAAAGTCTTGTTCATCCTCTCAGCTAGACCATTCAACTGCGGTATCTTTAGAGGTGTCGTTCGATGACGAACACTATGCTTTTTGTAATAAGCATTAAATGGTCTAGAATACTCTCCACCGTTGTCTATCCGGATACACTTCAGTTTCTTACAAGTTTGTCTCTCCACCAAGGTATGAAATTCCTTAAAGACATCTAACACCTGATCTTTTAACTTCAAAGTGTATACCCACGTCTTCTGAGATGATCATCAATGAAAGTTATAAAGTTCTGAGAACCACTAAGTGACGTCGGCATTGGCCCACACAAGTCTGAATGAATCAAATCTAGCACATTCTTCATTCTGAAAGGAGAAAAACTCCTGAAAGCAACCCTATTTTACTTTCTAGCAAGCCAATTAGCACATTTTTCTAAATGCACAAAATCTACTCCAGATAACACATTTTTCTTGGCTAGTACTGTCATCCCTTTCTCACTCATATGACTGAGTCTTTTATGCCATAACTTAACTGTATTGTCTTTATCCATAGCATTCACTATGTCTTTAGAGAGATTTGTATGTATAAAATATAGCATTGAGTCCTTTTTGCCTCTAGCCACCACCAGGGAACCTTTAGTGAGTTTCCATTAGTTGTTGTGGAAGGTGTTGCAAAAACCTTCATCATCAAGCTTACCTACTGAGATCAAATTCAGATGAATATCTGGAATATGCTTGACATTCTTTAAGACTAGTCTTGTCCCATTCTCTATTTCCAAACACACATCTCCTTCACCAACAACTCTTGTTCGATTGCCATTTCCCATCTTTACAAATCCAGAATCTCTTGGAGTGTAGAATGAGAAGAATTCTCATCAAGATGTAGCATGAATAGAAGCACCACTACCAATCACCCAACTGGTCTCATGGGTAGTAAGATTAATAGTAGCATCATCAAAAAGAACATTGAATTCTCTGAGAAGATTTACTTTATCATCATCACTGCTGTCATTTTTCTTCATATCTTTGCCTTTGTTCTTGCCCTAGTCCTTCTTGAACTTTTGACAGAACTTCTTGATGTGGCCCTTCTTTTTGCAGTAGTGGCACTCAATATTGGTATACTTATTTAACTTTCCTCTACTCTTATCTCTTTACTTTGAGCTTCGAGTCTCACTTCTGCCCCTGGAACTTACAACGAGGATTTTTGACTATGTCGAAGAGGCACCCTTTGATCTGCGTCTCATCTCTTCATTCAAAATACCACTTTTGACAAATTCCATATTCAGTACACCATTTGGTGCAAAATTTGTAAATAAAATCTTTAGAGCCTCCTATGATTTTGGCAGAGAAGCAAGCACCATAAGAGCAAGAATTTCATTATCAAAATTTATGCCTATACTCAAGAGTTGATCCATAATCCCTTACATTTCATTTAATTGATCAGCGACTGAAGAACTTTCTCGATATTTTATATGCATTATTTTATTAGGTAAAATAATTTGTTGTTGCAGGTCTTTGAAGTATACAACTCCTCGAGCTTGTTCCACAATGTTTGTGCATGAGTTTCATTACAAATGTGGTTGTACACATTGTCTTCAACGAACCACCGGATGAAGCCACACACTTGTTCATGCTCAAATACCCATTCCTCATCCGTTTTGTCATTGGGTTTTGTTGTAGCAAAAATTGGTAAATGAAACTTCATCACAAATAGGAGATCCTTCATTTTATTTCTCTATATGTGGCAATTCGTGCTATTTAAATTGACCATCTTGCTAGTCTTAGCCTCCATCGTTGCAGTATTTAATAATGCCTCCAGAATAAAAACCAAAACCTATGATACCGCTTGTTAATAATGTAACAGAGTTGGCGTAGTGGAATAATGTTCACAGAAATGAAATAAAAATACTGCAAAGATAATTAAATAAAAATGGCACAATAATATAAAAGGCGGCTGAGCTTGCCTGATAAAAATATAAATTAATAAGGCAGTAAAATCAGTCAATTGGTGAATTAAATAGGCGGTAAAACCTGTCGTATAAAAATAAAATTAACACCAATATTTTTATATGGTTCACCCTTAATTTTGGGCTACGTCCACGGGACAAATTTAAAAATTTCTTCCACTATAAAATAGTAGTTATAAAAGAGAGTCTTCTCTAGATCAATACTAGAGATACACAATAAAAGAGTTCTCACCAAAATAGTGGCATTCAAGGTGTTTCTTAAACCCCAAAATTATTTTCTCATTATTATGTCACTTCAAGAGCTATATAATGCCTTTTTCCCTTCACTTTGTATGTTTAATTTAAGGAGGGAATAAAAATTAATCTTTATGTTTATGAACTTTATTGAGAATCTGACCTGGATGATTGTTGGCTGTAGTTCAAGGTCCTTTTTCATGCTTAAGCTTCTAAGAGTAGCACTAACTATTTATGAACACACCATCATATTATGTGAATTATGAATGACAAGTTTTAAATGACTAAAGGATTCTTTTATATATTTAACAGATAAATTTCAATGGTGGGATTCCCATCACTGAAAATTTCTTTGCTGAGAAACTCTCTGGAAAGCATAATAAAGATATGGCCTTGGTTCTGTTCCCAAATGATATTCATAGAGGCATGAAGTTTCTGGATGATAAAGAAGTTGTGTTTCAGAGGTAAATGCTAATAGACCCCATTGTTGGATCCTTAATCCAATATTGGGATTATATGTGAATAATTATATATTGTAGATTGTCATATAGGTTAAGCCCATATAAAAGTGATCAATTAGGTTTGGACAATTTTGGGCTTTGATGTATCTAAAGGGTGTGAGCCTTTAATGTGTAGAGACTAATGGATAATTCTATTTTAATGATGGGTTAAAATAGAAATACCAAAATATAACATGATTGTTATCAGCATATAGGTGGTCATGGTCCCTAGGTCATACGTATGAATTTATCATGCTTCTTTTTATATCCCATCAATAGAGAGAATATAAAGAGAATACCTAAAGGCGTTCTCTAAGAAAATGTACTGACCTAGAAGGCCAGCCGAATGCCTATAAGGATTGCATTATGGATTCAGGTACGCTTCCGTTATTAAGAATTAATTTCTTAATTAATTTGACATGAGATTGGGTTTTAGTATTTTAATTAATTTAGAGATTTTTTCCAATAAGTGTTATTAGAAACGCTCTTGTTGAATCATTAGGAAATTTTTAATTTTCTATTTGGTGAATTTGATATTTGGGTATTTATAATTTCATGATTTTGTGAAATTATATACCAATTTTGGTATATGTGTTATGTATAATTGATTATGTTTATTTTCGGCAATTGTGCAATTTCCGTTGGCTAGTGTTGTTGACAAATTGTAATTTTTTGGCAATTAAATTTTAATTTGCATTCTCTATGGCATTCAGTTAATTAAAAAAATTTGGTTTACAGTTATCGAATTTGAACCCATGCCATTCCGGATGGCTAAAGCGCATCAGACCGCTCAGCCAAGTTGTTTTGTTTTTGCTAAAGGCACATAAGTTTATCATAATTTATTTTTTAGCATGCTGTGACTTTGGCCCAACTTGCTTTTCTTGTGTGTTTTATTTTGGGCGTGTTGTGACTTTGGCGAGAAGTTTCTTTTCCTTGATTTGCAAAGATGGCCTTACTACTTAGTTTTTGGTTGATTTTGCAAACCTGTATCTATATATACTTTTGGTGCAACTTTTGGTGCATGCATGTTAATGTATGCAACATGCAATTTTGTTTTGCATGTGAAAATATATAAGGATACAATTTTGCATGAATTTTTTTTTCAGTTATGGATTCAGATATTTATTGATTAAAAAAAATTGCAGTAATGCAATTAAGGCCATCTCCAACCATAAACGCCAAAATGCAGCGAGTTTTACACCAAAATGCGTTTTCTACAGTAATTTCTCTCCAACCCATTACACCATTTTTTACACCAAAAAGAATATTCTCTCAGCATATTCTTTTTTATATCT
>CATIWO010117771.1:0-33922 GCA_949673435.1 Macaranga tanarius | reverse complement strand
AGCAATCAATAGGTCATTGCCTAATCCTACAGAAGCTATCTCTCAATTAAGCCTATAGTATCAATTCAGTTCTAGGGTGATCAGTGAAAATCATTCTGAACATAATAACAATTAAATAAAAGAGTGATACAAGAAAAACCCCTTTCAAATGATGTCAGGAAGCTTTGCTCTTCTAATTCAAGCCAAGTATCACTTCTATTATAAACTAAATTAATGAAAATGTATTCTAAAATAACTAAAAATAAGAACAAGAATAAGTTCCAGAACAAGAATAAAAACCAAAACAAGAACAACCTAAAAATAGGAACAACCTTTAAATGAAAATGAAACGGTCCTATTTATAAACTCAAAGACCTAGTGAGAAAGATAATCTAACCCCTTTCAAACTTTATCTAATCAAAAACTAAGAGATAAGTTTCTTTCTATCTAAACTTCAGCTGAAAACTATCATCTCGTTGGCTGCCACATCAGTCAGGCATGGGTGCGCAAGAAAATTGTATGGATGCGCAAGAAATACACCAATGCTGAGCCTCCAGTCATGCACGGCCATGCTCGATTTTGGCATGGTTGTGCCACCCTGTAACATGCCATAATTAAGTTTCAGGTACGGCTATGCAATAATTAAGCACCACCATGCTCAACCCCAACATAGATAACTCATTATCTTTAGTCTATAGCCTATCCAAACTTCAAGGATTGATCCAATCTTCATCCCAATGCATCTTACAAAACAAAATTCAAAAAAAATTATTTAAAAACATCTAAATCCTACTAATTAAGACTAAATAACAAAACTAACTAAATTAATAAAAAAACTAACTAATAATGTAACTACTAAGCCTAAGATGCAATAAAATAGAATGCTCAAAATAAATGTTTTTCTCACTCATCACATACCCATACATTGTTTACCACACATTGCATTCATGGAGGTGATTGAAACATTAGGTCTATTATATATGTAATAGCCAAATGTATGTATATATATATTTTTTTTTCTAGTCTGTAGCAGGGGACTGGAGCTTGCCAGTGTCTGGAGGCAGCAAAGGGGACTGGCAATCTCCAATCACTGGCGCTCGCTAGTGCCTAGAGGCAGCCCCTCCCCTGTTTCAGCATATAACATGCTTAAACTTTCCCTACTTGCATTGCACACATAAAATGCTTCATGGACAATGTTTTCTACACATATTTTACTTAACTTATTCAAATAACATTCATAAGTTTAACATATCCGTAACTATATACATGAAATTCGCATTCCATTACTTATATGCACATTAAATAGTGTATTCTCAACACAAACATTACATATGGCTAGAGTGTTCATAACATCATCACAAAATGCAAGTGGTGCATGACAATGAGGATGGGAGATGATTTCACCAAGCACGCCTCCAGCCCACCTGAGATCACTATCAATGCAAAGTTCAAGCTTTGTCTAACTATATCTTGAAATTATAGTTACAAAAGGGTGAGCTTGCTACTCAGTAAGCAATTACTAATATAAATATATATATATATATATATCACTTCTCAAGAACCAATTAAGCTATCAATATAACAAGTGTTTAGTAGTCTATGATTCAAATACGAATTATAACCTCAAATATATATATATATATATATATATATATATAGTATGATGTATATGAAAAATTTACAAAAATATATACCGAACATATACACAAGGTATAAAAGATTTAACTTACATTTGAAAACATCCCTAATGTATATCAATTCATACATATCATAACTATATAAAATAACATTCATAGAAGATCACATAAAACCAGAACTCATTCATTCATATCACAACATCATAGTTTGGTATCCGGCCGGAACCATTCTCACACGATCACCTTACACTTAGCCACTTTTAGCTTAATCATCACAATCATATTTCTTATAAGTGACCACATACAGAGACTATCCGCCTAGCTCAGTCTCAATTCTCATTCTCATATATAAATTTTTGGGTAGCTATCCGCCTGGCTCAGATTGCCCATCTCATAATTAATATTTTCACATGTGGCCACTACTAAGACTATCCGCCCGGTTCAGTCTCAGATTTCATAATCAGTGGAGGCTATCCGCCCAGCTCAGCCCCACTATCACACGTATACATCATATTTCCTCACCATCATTCCATATCCACATAAATAAACACAATTCACATTTTAATAGTCATACTTCACTTTATACCACATTCAATCAATCCATTCAATCACAATTAAAAATTCTCACAATCTATATATTTTATTTCATACCACATCACGTAACTTGCCCAATTCATACATAGCAATATAATTTTTATATTTAAGAGAATTAATATGTATATAATTATATTAATAATTACTTACCAAAAGTGCTTTCAATTTTTTAAAGGAGAAAAGTTTTTCCTAATGAGTGGTGTCTTCTCTATCCTTATTAACTCCTACATATAACTATATATCAATCTCACATAACAACATGGCACTTGCACCATAAATGCAACTAGGTGCCACTCAATGCTTAAAGTTTGATATGTCCCAAATGATGCACACACAAGTCCAATGACCATAATTTTTCTACTGAGGCTATATTATAAGTCTACTATCAATTTCAATTGGAATTACTCAATTTAGACATGTATAAAATTATTTGTGAATTTTTAAACAAAATCGAGTAAAACAAGGCCACAAGGGTGAGTAATAAAATGTCGAGCCCTATTAGACTATTTGAACAATAGATTCAACTCAAGCTCAAAACATAAAAATTATATAGGACTCTCTGAAGTTTCTAGAACATCTGACCTTGCTCAAATTAGAGCTCTATAACTCAAGTTATAGTAAAAATTATAAGACTGATAAAAAAGGAAAACAGAGCACGAATTCACAACAATCAAAACTTAACTTCAATTAACAAAAATACATGTATAGCTTAATTGATGCTCCAATTGCTTAAGAACCTCCTATAGCTTCCCAAAACTATTATTAGATGAATAGAGCAAGTTCAAAATCCCCCAAAGCTAATCAAAATCACCTTTCTCTCTTCCTAATGGAATTTTCTATAACACTACTAACACACATACAAACACACACACATACAAGCATACACCAGTCACAAACCTCCAATTATGCATTTAGGTGTCCCCTTTAATAGATGCTTAATTTTAATCAAAGAATAAATAAATAAAAATATAGATAATTATAGAAATTTATCATCACAATATCCTTTCACCCCCTTAATGAAATAGGATTATTACCTAATAATCCATAACTTTCTATCGTGTTAATCTAATTCTATTTTTATTGCAATTAGGTCCCTTTCTACAACTCATGCACATGCCCAAACCTTAATGTAATCCACAACTCTACTCTATATGTTATGAAAGGTATAATGCATGGATAATGTATCTAAAGTGCAGGTATTACAAGAGATGCCAAAATGGCAAAAACAGCCAAGTTTAAGAAAGCATATATGTTGTGCCAAAAATAAATTACCAGTTAACATCACCACTATCATTGTCCAACATCACCACATTATAGTTAACTCCATTTTCACATAAATTAACACCACTTACACCATCATCACCATCAAATATCACTGAATTTAACACCACTATTGCTCCACATAACCACCAACAAAATCTAACAATAAAAACATATAATAAAATTAAGCCATTAATTTAATAGTGTTGTTATGAAGAAGAAGAAGAATTAAAGAAACAAGCTATTAATTCAATCCAAACACAAATCATAATAAAATCAAATTAAAATCAATTGATTGTACTATTATAATCAAATTGAAAAAAAAAACCATAACAATCATCTCTTAACATGAATTATAACATATTCTTATAAAACCCAATCAGTTCTAATTAAATTTTGAAAAGAAATCCCTAAATAAAGCACAAACTTAGCCATAGTCTGAATCACAACCTTTCCTTTCCACGAGAGTCCACCATATCCCCGAACCCAACCACTACTCTTCCAATAATTTCCTTTTAGCCCTCCTTCTCCTAAGCTCCTTCTTTAAAATCCTAACTTTCTTATGGCAATACCAGTGGTGTTTCTGTCTTTGTAACCATATACTTAGCATACATTTTTTGGCAAATCAAAGGACCACGGCTCTGGCTCCTTAATCAAATCATACCTCATCATACCTTCACAAGCCCCATCACTGGCGTCGTTCTTGCTTGTAGTAGAATGATGTTTTGAAAGAGAAACTAAATAAGAAAAAAGAAGAAGTAGCAGCACCTGTGTTACTAGCTAGAGGAGATGGATAGATGCTATATTGGTAAAGGTGGGTGAAGGTTGCATTGTGCAGGTGGGTGGAGGTAGCGTTGGTTAAGGTGAGTAACAGTGTTGACGATATTGGTGGGAGATGGTTAAGTGGGAGTGACCTTTTTTTTTTGACTTGGGAGTATAGTGGTTTTGATTGAAAAAAGGATTATGTTAAAAGCAAATTAAGTTTTATCTTTGTTTTTGTTTGAATAAAGTATAAATATATATATATATATATATATTTGCAAGAGAGTTCTCTTTCCATCTTTAGTGAAAAATAGGGGTAAATTGTCAAAATTAGAATTTTTTTAGGTGAAATAGCCCAAAAAGTTAATTTTTGGGTTAATTGTACCTTGAATGATAATTTAGGGGGTCAATTGCCATTTTAGCAGAAAATTTAGGATTATAACTTAAAAGATTTTAGGAATTAGAACTTATGATTAGTTATTAAAAGGTACCATTTTACATAAAAAATATATAATATTGATTATAATCAGTCAGTTTGGTTTTTTTTGGTTTTCCACTTTCGAAACCTATAACCAAACCGATTAAGCACTTTTTATATTTCTATGCCGCAACTGAATTGAGCTTATATGTAATCAAACCAAACCAAACTGATTAGACTCGATTTGATTCGATTAATCAATTTTGATCAAACTCTACATATCCCTAAGTGTTGGTATCAAAGCCAATTTATTTTTGAAGACTTTAAATTAGGGCTGAGTGTAAGACGAAAAAAATATTGAAACAAACTAAAACTTCGAACCGAAAAGATATTAAAATCATACCGAATTGAATCAAATCAAATTTTTTGACTAATTTGGTATAGTATTGGATATTGATAAAAAAAATCAAACCGATAACAGTACCAAACCATACCAAAACAGTACAGAATCTGCACACAACTTTGTACACTTTAATTAACAGCTTTGGGAATCAACTCGCAAAATAGCTATCATATCCCTCTAGAACTGGTCCAACAAGCTCCTAAAGTATTTACTAAAATATAAAGCTTCAAGTCAGCGATACTTGTACATGAGTTGAAAGTCCAACTGACAAAGAGAACTCAAGTACATAGATATAAACAACCTGGCACTAAATCTATCCTCTTTCAGACAATAAAATAAATAGATATAAACCTAAGCTTGTAGTAATTGCATAAAAAAGAAGATACTTCAAAGGATGGTTATGTTAGTGATATGCCCTAGGCCAATTATATTATGGTCGTATTGTGACTTTGTCATTTTTACATTATGATAATAAAGAGGCATTTTTATCATATTGACTCTGTTAAATTTCATGAATGTTTAACCATGTCTGAGATCATCAAGTGTGTGACTTGATAGTAAAACTCTTAGATGAAAAATGAGTTATATTTTAAACTATCCCTAGTTGGTCATTATTATGGGCAAATAATGAATGAAGACTAGTATAAGGTTGACTGATAATCATATTTTACTGATCATGTATACGGAATACAAAGTCAAGTCATAGGTACATAAGATGTACTGAATTGACCCACTTTGAGAATACTACATGGATAATTGTCATAAGCTATTCTCATTATAATGATGTTATAGTAGTCCTCAGACCTGAGATCATCATAGAGTCCTGCATGATGAGTTTTATATTTTGACTATAGCAAACCTTGAGCATTAAATTGTATTTAGTGAGTTTGAGTGCAAGAGTCATGTTTGTTATGTGAGATTGATATGTGGTTATGTGTAGGAGTTAACAAAGATAGAGGAGACCCCACTCATTAGGAGAAGCTTTTCTTCTATAAGGAGTTGAAAGCCTTTGGTAAGTAATTATTAATATAATGTGTATATATATTGATTCTCATATTTAAATATGAATTGTATTACTGTGTGGGTTGTGCAAGCCATTTAATGTGACAAGAAATGATATATATATTAATTATAAGAATATTGAATTGAGATTGAATAGTTGATTGAATGTGGTAAGAATTGAAGTTTGGCTATAAAAATATGATGGCGTATATTATATGAATATTGATTGATTGTGAGGAAATGTTAGGTATGCGTATGATAGTGGGGCTGAGCCGGTCGGATAGCCTCCACTGATTGTAAGATCTGAGACTGAGCCGAGCGGATAGTCTCAGAAGTGGCCACATATGATATATCAATTGTGAGAAATGGGAAAGTCGAGCCCGGCGGATAGCTACCCAAAATAAATGTGTGATTATGAGATCTGGGACTGAGCTGGGCGGATAGTCTCAAAATGTGGCCACTTGTAAAAAAATATGAATGAGAGGATAAAGCCTAAGTTGACTATGTATGAGAAAGTCATGTGATGATGGTTCCGGCTGGATAAACAATGTGTATGGATATGTAGTCTTGCATTCGTGTTTATATATTAATGTTAAATTCTGATTTTAATGTGAGATGTGAATGTGATAGTTATAGTTGTGTGTCGATATTTATTTATATATATACATATGTATGTACTATTAATTATTAGTTATCTATTGATGATATTGAGTTGTGGAATGGTTGTGAATCTCTTAGAATGTTGTGAAAATGGACTATTAGGTTGAGGACACAGGTCGAGACATGGGCGTGTCTCAGACCGTGTGATAAGACACGGGGTGTGTCTAACTGAAAAAAACATTCAGCTGCAAGCAGACACTGGCGCTCACCAACTGGCTTGTCTGTGAGCAGACATTAGCGCTCGCCAGTTGAAAAGTCTGCGAGCAGACACTGGTGCTCGCCAGTGGGTTCTAAGGTTAAAACACGACCGTGTCTCGATGAAGGTCTTGACCAGCAGACTACATGGGTAGAGACATGCCTCGTGTAGTCTATTTTTAGTTGTTTGAATTAATTATTATTAATTAGTTCTTGAGAAGTTTTAATTATAGTATTGTATTAATAATTGCTTATTGAGTTGCAAGCTCATTCTTTTACATTTATATTTTTCAAGACGTACCTAGATAGAGCTTGAGATGTGCTTTTGTTAGTAAACTCAGGTGGGTCAATGGCGAGCTTGGTGTCATCAATCCCATCCTCATTAGCTTATGGCATTTTGGCATCTGTAATAACATTGTGTATGCTTAAGTTATAAATGTGTAATGTTATGTATAACATTAAGCTATATACATTGTACAAGCTTTTATATATATATAATATATTTGAGACCATTTTCTTATGCCACATGTTTAATTTATATTGTGGCCACGTGTATGCTTGTGGTTGAGGGTGCTACAAGAATAGTTTGAAACTATTCATCAAATCTTAGAGTCTAAAACCTAAATGAAGAGTTCATCATTATTGACTTTAGTTATAATTTTCTATTGTTGGTTGTTAAATGATAATTCTGATTTTCTATTATTTTTTATGTAACAACTGAATTTTTATTAAATTTATATTTTATGTGGCAAGAAGTAATTGTCAAACAAACTAAAAGAATATATCAACATTAGTGTATTTTTGTATTTATAACTGAGTTTTTTTTATGATTTTGTTACTCGGTTATTCTAAATATTTTAAGGGTGAATTATTATTTATCCCCTATGGTTTGTCAAATTACACTACTTCATCTCTGACATTTGAAAAAATACTTATTCATCCCTGATATTTACTTTTTATTATACTACTTTATCCCTATAGAAGGACTAATTAGTACTAAAAAAATTAAATGTTAGGGATGAATAAGTATTTTTTCAAATGTCAGGGACCAAGTAGTGTAATATATCAAACCACAGGAGGTAAATAGTAATTCAATAAATTATATAAAGCTTTGGAAATATAAATTTAATAAAAATTGATGCTTCAATAAAATATAGACCTCCTAGAGCTTCTCAATCTTCTTGTTAGATAAAAAACACAAGATCAAAGACTCTCACAACTCATCACAATCACTCTTCTTCTTCCTTACACCAAATGTCTATATATACCAAACAAACATACACACACATATACATATATACACAACACATCAATCACAATTCACCACTTGGGCATATCCTTAACCAAGTAATTAATCATGAATAAATTAAAGAGAAACTATAGATATTTGTAGAGATTTATCATTATCACCACAATATCCATTCTACCTTTTAATGAAGTGGGAATATTATCAAATAACCCATAACTTCCTATTATAATAATTAAGCCCTATCTTTCATTGCAATTGGGTCCATATCTTTCATTACAATTGGGTCCCTCTCTACAATACATATACATACCCAATTTAAATTAAGCCCACTACTCTACTAGGTATAAATTGCAATGTATACGTCATAAATACGTATACTAGAGGGCGGGTGTTACATGTGCTCTCGTCACTGGCCCACCTGAGAATGTCTATGAAAGTATAGACTATGAATTCAAAATCTTTGCTCTATCCTAAAAAATAATAGCAAATGAATGAGCTTACAACTCAATAAGTAGTAATTAATTTAAATATACACAATCATTCTCAAGAAACTATAAAAATTAAAGTTCTGTTAGACTACACGGGTGTGTCTCTACCCGTGTAGTCTTATGGATGAAAACCACTGTCGAGACACGATCTGGAACAAAACCGTATTTCTACCCGTGTACCTTTAACCCCCTTTCTGCCTAAAATTTCATGTTCATACACGGCTAAGGACACGCCCATGTTCGTGCTCGTGTATCTTTCTGGACAAAAATACTACATTGAACATGCCTGTGGATATGGCTGTGTTCTAAGTACATGCCCTGAGACACGCTCATATCTCAAGCTTTGTTTACATTCGACCAACATTTCTCACTAACATTCAAGTTACAAACACAATAAATCCACATCATGTCTAACACAGGCCTTAAGCTTAAATATAGAGAACATATGTACATATATGTATATCAATATATATCCACAAACTATCACAATCAACTCACAATATCTCATAATATCTGCCTCGCTCATCCTCACCATTCATAAGATAAATCTTTCACTCACATCATAATATTATTGGCATACCAATTCTGCCCAGCACTTTACTCACATATACACAAACGTTTCCACCCAGCTCATTTCTTACATATACACATATATATCCGCCCGGCTCATTTCTCATATATACACACGTTTCCACCATTGATGTCACAAGAAAATATAAAAGTCCACATCTCATCAATCATACGTATAATAATTTCCATATTACTTTTCATCAAACAATACTACCCATTTAAAAGGATATCATAACATTAACACATATACTTTAATATATCATAAATCACTATCACAAAATTAATAACAACATACGTATCAAATAAAAGAGAATTCAAGGGTATAGTTATATTAATAACTACTTACCCCAAAAATACACTCCAACTCTACTTAGGAAGAGTTTCTTCAAGTGACCTCATTTCTTCCTTCTTCTGGAGTTCCTAAAATTACATTTATAATATAATTCTTAGAAATATAACATATATTCACTGTGTACATCTCAAATGAATACATAACTCATTTATAGAACCCCTAAAATAACCATATACTAAGCACACAAGAAAAGACCACCAAATAACATATACACCACTATAGGCAGATTCAATACCTTGAGTTCAAAATGCTCTCATACATTGCAGACACATCCTATGACCATAATATTTTTATAGTTTGATAATTTATGAGTCTAATTTTATTTCCAATTAGAATCATATAAGTTTCACATGTATAGAATTCTTTATGAAATTTTTATCACTATTAGGTCACACAAAGTGGATAGACTGAGCAATAAAATATCGAGCTCTATTAGCCCATCCTAATAGTAGATTCAACTCAAACTCAAAATATAAAAGTTGTAAAGGACTCATTAAAGCTTTTCCATAATTAAATAGTACTTAATATGGAGTCTTATAGCTCAAGTTAGAATAAAAATAGAGAGACTAAATTTTATAGGAAAACAGAGCACGAATTCTGCATCATAAAAACCTAACTTAAAACAATCAAAACACAAAAAAAAACTTACTAAGAGCTGGACTTAAACTTTGAAGGTTGATGATTATAGTCTAGAAAGGTGCTAAACTCTCAAAACTTCCAGAAATCATAGCCTCTCCTAACTTTATCACTAGTTCTCTCTCAAAGAAATGGGTGTAACTTACTTAGTTACTCATACTTGATCATCTATGGTTGAATGCATGAACCCACATGATATAGAGAATTCTAGAATATATTAGTGATATAATATCACCAAAATTTCCACTTAGATCCTTAATGATGTGTGGTTCTTACCTATTGGCCCTTGAGCCCTCAATTGTTTCAATCAAGTCCACACTTCCTTTCCAATTAAGTCCTCTCTACAAGTTCTAAACTTTCTAATCCTATAACAGTATACACTATACACTCTCACACCTCCAATTATATCACATATAAATTTAACTATCAAGTCCTCCCAATATGTATGAAATTCATGTACCCCATGCACATGTAAATGATAATGCATCATATCCACTCTCAACTAATGAAATCAAATAAAATGCATGATATATACATGTTATAGATTAACAAGTATTACAGAATTATCACATCTAACCTAAATAGTGAATTAACCCTAAACACCTATTCTCTATACTTCTCTTCAATTTTCATTTCAGTAGCTGCCCCCTCCCTCACTCTCATCTATGGGTGTTCATCGGGCAGGTCGGATCGAATCAGGTGGGAAGAACCTAAAACTGAACGGTTTTTAAAGACAACCAAACCGAACTAAAAAAAGGAAGAACCGTCGGTTTGGTTGATCGAAAAAGGTCGGTTAATTTTGGGTCGGAATATCGGATTGGGCCTCTTTGGGTTGTGCCTCATTTTTATTGGGCTTGAACATGCATAACAAATAAAAAAAATATACACTATAATTTAATTAGGCTATAATGTTGGCCCTATCCAAGTATATATATGATACATATATAAAAAAAAATTAAAGTTCATTAGTTGATTTAGTTGTACATTGAAAGGGGCTGCCAAAAAAATAAGTGAGTTTCCATCTCAATCAGTAGCTTCTACCCACGGCACAGAAGAATTGGGAGTAAAAAAAATTAATGTTGGTGGTTCAGATAGTCAAAAAATAATTGCAGTAAAAAACCAAAAAGTATCAAAGAGAAATGAGTATATCCTGCATGCAAAACACAAGTGAACCACAATTAAATAGAAATACAAGGAAAAAAAATAATAAACAAAGAAAATCAACTAAAATACATGTGAATTTGAGGCTCGGGTTTTGTTATATAAGACATCACATGAATACTAAATGTAAACTTTTGGCAGCAAATAGATAATAAACTCTAAATGGTGGTCACTAAAAAATTTTTACCCTATTAGCATTCAATTTTTGTAGAAAAGAAAGTGATGGAAGCAACAATAATCATCATAGCCTCAAATTCACACACAAAAAATAGAATAAGCAAAAAATTGTTGAAACAATAGTCATCATCACCTCAAATGAGGAGTCCTCATTGCCTCTGCCATATTTCTGTAAAAAAAAAAGCACACTTGATATGGACTGCTACCTGCATTTGTTATCATGGTTAATATACATAAGACAATAACAAAGTTAATAAGTAACAGTCATAAAACTCACAAATGCTTAATTTTAGAAGTTATAACATGTATAAAATAAAATTAAACATGCAAAGAGAGGCTCAAAAGTTAAATTTTATGTCATTTAAAAGAACAATGCCACATTTCAAGGAACAAGAATAATAATCTGCCACCAGTGAAACTTAAGCAAATGTTCTTGTTAATGTCATACAAGTAATGGTGGAAACTTCATCATAGCCTCCCTAAATGAAATTCATAATATAATGCAATTATACAAGTGAGAATATGAGACAACAACTACAACTTGTAGAATAAGTTGGAATCTGACCTTTTTTAAGATTTTCCAACTCCTCAATGGACTCTTCAACTAAAATTGGTTGGTTAGACATTCGAAGTCAATCTTGTGTGCAAATAAGAGCTTCAACTAACTTAGGAGTTAGAGAACTCCTGAAAACATCAAGCACTCTACCACCAGTGCTGAAAGCTAATTCAGAAGCAACAGTTGAAATTTGTACTGCTAAGATATCTCTTATTAAGCAAGACAGAACAGGGAATCTTTGGGAATTAAGCTTCCACCATCACAAAACATCACATAAACCATCATCCTCAATTACAGCCTCACTTTTACTTCCACCAAGACCACTCTCTAACTTAAGCTTTTTAAACTTAGCTTTCAATATAGACAATTGCTTTCTAAAAGAACTAGAGTCAATATCAGGTGCTGAGTGAGCAATGTCAATATGGGTGGCATATTGGATTTTAATTTTAGAACCAGATTCAGTAGCAGAGATGTACATGGCCTTGTAGTCATCAAACAGCTCAAATAGAGATAATTTCATAAGAGAGTACAGTCTACTACCAATGTGTTGGCCATGCATTTGCAATAAAGAAAACTCCAAGTATTCAAGTTTGTTTGTGGAATCTAATATGTTAGCAAAGAATATAATGAAGTTCATTTTATCTAGATCCCCCCAGTATTTATCAAACTTACCTTTCATATTCAGCCCCATAGACATAACAATATCATCATCAGCTTGCTTCCACTCATTTAAAACACATTGTAAGTTAGAAATTTCATTGAAAAATGTATTTGAAGTCACATACTTAGAACTAGAGATTTTAAGTGTCATTTCATAGAAATATTGTAAGTACTCTACCATGCTATTTATATAATGCCAATAAAAATATCTGGCACATCATCACCTAAGTCGGCCCTAAAAGTATATTCATTCTCATCATATTTCTCAATCACTTTCTCATATATACATGCTGTTTTTAGCATCAGATATATAGAATTCCACCTTATTGGCACATCAAGATTCAAACATATATTAGACTCTATACTAACCAATTCAGCAAATTCTTTAAACTTTCTAAGTCTCATAGGTAAATTCCTAATATACCTGACAACCTCCCTAACCTTTTTCATAAAATTGGAAACATCCTTCAAACCATCCTGTATAATGAGATTTAAAATGTTACCTAACATACACATATTTTTCCCTAACTGAACTTGTTCCCCATATCTGCAAATTTTTCCTAAAATATGACATTGCAGTGTCATTACTAAAGGCATTATCAACAATTACAGTGAACATACTCTTTAACCCCCATTCAAGTAAGCAATTTTCTAAAACCTTAGTAATGTACTCACCCTTATGTGAGCCAACAGGAACAAAGGATAGAATTTTCTTGTGGAGCTCTCACTCATCATCAACAAAATGTGCAGTTATACACATATAAACTAGTTTGAGTTTATGGTTATTTCCATTTACTTTTTGATGTTGTTGCTTTGGTTATGTTGCCATTCTTGTTCCTGGTTCAGGTTTTAGTTTTAGATGTGTTGATCTATTCCTATTTTCAATTTTTGGTTATAGTTGCAGCTGGGTTTTCATCTCATGTTTCTTTCTTATGGTCAGCAAAACTAGTGATATTTTGAATTTCTTACTTTACATTGTTACTGATATTTTTTTGTTTGTTGATTCTTGTCATTTTAATAGGTTCTAGAGGTTGTTGCAGGATTTTGAAGTTGATATTTATTTGTTTTAAGCATTTAGATGTTGAAGATTACTGTTTTTTATTGGATTATAATAAGCTTGAAGTATTGTTGTGATTTTTTTGTTTCTCTGAAGTTATATTTGTAATTTTTTAGTTAGTTTGGATGGGTTGTATTACATTATTAGTTTTGCTTCTTTTTTTCTTAATGTTATATTTGATGCTAAAAAAAAGGATTTTTATGTTTATCGAGCTCTATACTAAGCTCATAAATGATCTCACAATTGAGCTCTATACCAAGCTCACAATTGAGCTCTCTATCGAGCTCAGGATTAAGCAACTTTCAAGCTTTTAAACGAGCTCGCAAACAAACGAGCTCGAGTAAAATATGAGCTGAAATCGAGCGAGCTATATCTTTAGAAACACAAGCCGAGTTCGAGCTCGAACAATAAATTTGAAATATAAACGAGCTCTAGCATCATTCCTCTAAGGCGAGCCGAGCCCGAATATTTCAATATTCGGCTCGCTCGGCTCGATTACAGCCCTATACATGCTACTCAATAATGGCTCAAATATATAATTTGATACCTGTAAATGAAGACTTAGTTTTAAATTCAATTTCATTAAATTTTCAGTTTATTTTTAATAATAGATAAATTTTTATTAATACAACATATTTAGATTAAATACTTTATAAAATTCATTTTCAATGAATTTTATATTTTATTATATCATATTTGGTATAGATTTAAAATTTAAAATAATGTAATTTTTGTTCAAAAATACTTTTTTAAACGAATATTACATAGTAGTGATATTTTAAAAAAATAAAAATGATAAAGGGATATTTTAGTTTTGGAAATTTTAATAATTTTGTTAAAATTTGGTTTAGCTACAAGCAATTTTACAAATTTAAAAAGTTAGAACTGTAAATAAATTTTATAAAATTTTTATTTAAACTAAACATATTAAATTTAAATTTAAATTTAAATAAAATAAAATATTATAAAATCTATTTATATCAAATATACTTTAATAATAAAAGATTTTATAAGAAGAAAATCACTGTTAAAAGTGTCTTTAATATCAAAATTTTCATTTAAATTCTAATATAATTGATCTTCCCTAAACTTTTTTTACATAATGGAATCACACTAATATAGTGCCATTTGGTTTTATAAATTAGCTAATTTCTTTGATACAAAAAATTATTATTTTTATTTACATGAAACCCATGATTGACTTTTAAAATTAATTATATTTCATTGTCATGCAAACAAAGCTAGAACCAGTTAGGTGAGATTACCTCTATTATATGACATCACAAAATTAATACATCATTATACCTTAACATTTAAGAAATTAATTCAAATAATAAATAATTAAGAATAAGCACAGTTTGTTTTAAAATCAAAGATATTCTAAAAAATGTAATCGAATCAAAATTGAATCACACTAAAATATTTGTTTGATTTAGTTAAAAGTTTTGAAAACAAAATAATTTTGATTCAATTTCATTTCTATATAAAAAAAAAAAATCAGTTTAACCAAATCTTTTATATATATATATACACGCGCACGAAAATAATTTTCGTGCGAACAATGAAATTATGAATAAAAAATATTTTAGCTATTTTATTAATAAAATAAATTTAGATAGTATAAAATAATAAAAAATTTAAATTTGAAATTTTTTTTTAAAAAATGAATTAGTTCGGTTTAGTTTGTCTTCTTTAATCGGTATTGTTGGAATCGAAGTATGATCACCTACACCAGTAATTCTTATGGACCTTTCTTCCATAGTTTTATTTTTTGTTTTTTATTTTTTTGGCAGTGTACATTAGGGGAAGGGGGTGTGGCACGTATTCGAACTTGAATTCCTTAATACACGTTCGAGTCATTAAGTCATCTAAGTTAGGACTCATGGGCTTTACCTTCTTCTGTAGTTTGTCAAATAATAATTTCGCCCAAAAATTCAAGAGTAATTAAATAAAGCACCAAAATTTATATATTGTTTAACACATTTCTACACATAAAATATTTATTAAACTTAAAATACAAACAAACACAAATCGAGTTTATTTTAATTAAAATTTATTTTTAATTTACGCAAGGAAAATATTTTTTAAACCAACCAGACAATAAATGATATTAAAGTTCTACATTTAATATTTTCTTTAAAAGAATAATAATATTTCTAGTCAACTCTTATGATAAATATTTGTATAAATAATTAAAAATGAATGTCAATCAGGATGGTGTGAGTGGTTCGGCGCTCTCATCCCTTAAGTGAGGTCAGGGGTTCAAACCTCGCTCATGTATGGAAATGACACCTCGTGGCCATAAAAAAAAAAAAAAAAATGTGTAATTAATAGTATATATTTAGAACATCACCTCTTATCACCCGCTCCAATTTCCAAGCAGTTGTAGTAGCCAATGAAATGTGGGTAGCTCCGCTGACTGCGTCCACCACCTTACTACTCTTCTTCTTCTTCGTCTTCCTCTGTCGTTTCCTTCACGTCAGAGTTTATTTTTAATATAACAAAGACCAAACTTAAAGTAAACAAACTCTCCCTTTCAAGCCCAAGTGGTTTCCTTCAAACTGCAGCTTCTATAACCTCTCTTTCTTCCCTCACCACCTTTAGACTTTTGCAGAGTCTTCTTCACGCACGCTCGCACGACACGCGTCCCCATTTCTCCTTTTGGGTTTTTTTTTTTCTCTGCTTCTTTCTCTAGAACCAAGCAGATAATTGAAAGAACTACTATTTGTATATGTTCAATTCTTGAATCATCATGATCATGTGCATGGCTCTTTTTAAGAACCTGGTTTCTTTGTTTCTTGTATCAGCTCTGCTTCTTAGCAGTAGTTTTGTGTTTGGTCGTTTTGTAGTGGAGAAGAGTAGCATAAGTGTGTTATCTCCAGTGAGTTTGAGATCAAAACATGATAGTGCAATAGGCAATTTTGGTATTCCTGATTATGGTGGTTTCATGGTTGGTTCTGCTATGTATCCTGATAAAGGTACTTCTGGATGTCAAGCCTTTGATGGTGATAAGCCTTTCAGGTCTAAGTCTCCCCGTCCCACCATTGTTCTTCTTGATCGTGGAGGTATCGTTATAACTTATCTACGTTTTCTTTATTCAGTGGCTTTTATCTTAAAATTGATCAATTTTTAATGGGTTCCTGTTTGAAGTAATGTTAAGTTTATTAATGTTTTGATACAATTACAAGTTTTGATGGGTTGATGTTGGTTTTTAATCTTGTGTTTATTTGAATTAAAGTGAAAGAAGCATATATGCAGCTTTTAGTGATGGATTACTGGGTCTATTTTTTCTTGATCTTGCTAGAATTTATCAAGATTAATTGGAATGATATAAATACATACACTATATGGATTTTTTTTTCCAGGTTGTCTCTTGGAAAAATTGAATCTGTTTTGATGCTAGTTCTATAGAGCTTTAACGTTGAAATTGTATTCAGTTGACTTTTTAGATTGTGGAAAATAATATCTTTACTCTGGATCATTTGTAAGATAGAATTAGATTATAGTTGTTGATTTTATCTATCATTTTATGAGCAAAAATATCATTCAATAATTTGATATCATTGACTTCCTTAGAGCAATTGAAAATCATATGCATTGAGTTTTCTCTTTCTCAGAATTCCTCTGTGCAATTTCAAGGACAAAAGTTTTTGATTTGTCATGGAAAAAAATCACACCCTTTTTTGTTGTTTTTGTTACTATGTTCTGATTCTTTCATATCGTCCTGAAGTCATACTGTTTAAAATTCTAATAAAGTCAACTGTTCACATTTATACATCATAGAGCTTCTTGTGATTGTGTTACAGAGTCAAAATCTGATTGTTCTGTTTTTCTGCTTCAAAATGCAGAATGTTATTTTGCTTTAAAAGTGTGGAATGCCCAGCAAGCTGGAGCAGCAGCAGTGTTAGTGGTTGATAATATGGATGAGCCACTAATAACTATGGACTCTCCTGAGGCAAGTGGTAATTCAGAAGAGTATGTGGAGAAGATTACAATTCCATCAGCCTTGATAGAGAGGTCTTTTGGTGAGAGCTTGAAGCAAGCCTTGAAGAATGGTGAGGATGTTGTGATCAAAATGGACTGGAGGGAGTCGGTGCCCCATCCTGACCAGAGAGTCGAGTACGAGCTTTGGACAAATAGCAATGACGAATGTGGGACACGATGTGATGAGCAGATGCATTTTGTAAAGAATTTTAAGGGTCATGCTCAGATCCTCGAGAAAGGGGGTTACACAATGTTCACTCCACATTATATTACTTGGTATTGTCCACAGGCATTTATCCTCAGCAGTCAGTGCAACTCTCAGTGCATTAACCATGGAAGATACTGTGCACCTGATCCAGAACAGGATTTTGGAGAGGGTTACCAGGGGAAAGATGTAGTCTTTGAGAACTTAAGGCAGCTCTGTGTCCACAGAGTTGCCAATGAGAGTGGCCGGTCGTGGGTTTGGTGGGATTTTGTGACAGATTTTCATATCAGGTGTTCCATGAAGAAGAAGAGGTATAGCAAAGAATGTGCTGAGGATGTTCTCAAATCACTTGGTAAGTTATCTCCTGTGGTGCCTATTTGTATAAAAATTTTCTAGGATTAATTTTCTTGTGCTTATCGCAATGTTTCAATACAGATCTGCCTCTTGATAAGATCCATAAGTGCATGGGTGACCCTGAAGCTGATGTGGAGAATGAAGTACTGAAAATGGAGCAAGAACTCCAGGTGCTGCTACCTTTTCCAATGCACATATACCACCTAGCTGCCAAGAAATGCAGATGACTTGGAAAGTTACTTTGCATAATTTGATCATATTAATGTACTCCATTTTTCCTGTTTTCTGAAATGTAGGTCGGGCGAGGATCTCGTGGTGATGTTACAATCCTACCAACATTAGTTGTAAACAACGTTCAATACCGAGGTTTGCATATAATGGCTATATTTCCTTTTAACTTTTTTTCTTTATGGTTTTGTCTACTGTTTGCAGTTTAATCCTCAAGTGCACATTTAATCATGATTTGATTAGGAATAACTTCTTTTTTATGCTAATTTTCCTGATCTAAAGGAAAATTGGAGAGAACTGCTGTACTGAAGGCAATATGTGCTGGATTCAAGGAGACCACTGATCCTCCAATCTGCTTAAGCTCAGGTTGATACACTTATTTATCTACAGTATGAGACTGTTACTTCTTCACATTTTGGAAATCAATCTGCTGTTAATTTCTTTTTCTATGCTTTCTCAATTTGGCTCTGCTTTACATTTATAGATCTTGAGACAAATGAGTGTCTTGAAAGAAATGGAGGCTGTTGGCAGGACAAAAAATCTAATATAACTGCTTGTAAGGTATACTGCTGAGACTTCTCTATGAAAATTGCTCTGCTCGAACCATTCGATATGCCTGGCTGCATTTCCTTTTACTTCCTTTTTCCATATTTTCCTACATGCTAATTTGTAGGATCATGAATTTTGTTAGGACACATTTAGGGGAAGAGTATGCGAGTGTCCAGTGGTGAGGGGTGTACAGTACAGAGGAGATGGTTATGCATCTTGTGAAGGTAATATTTTTTTCTGTTTGAGAAATACAAATCATTGAACCTAAATGATTTAAATCTGATATAGAGCACTATGACTGTTAGAAAATATATTTTGTGAAATTTAAGCTGGGAAATGTCTCCTGAAAATTTTAATCCACATTTGAAACGAAGTAACTTGGTGAGGGAATGAGTGTGCATCACTGGCCTCTCAAGGGCTCAATGTTTGCAGCACACTGCTGGCAATGGAGGGCTAATCTCAGGCCTGTATAACAGAACATTATTTTGCTTCAGTTTGTGAGGAAAGAAATAGATCAAAATGTTTTTGAGGGGATGGCTGAGGGAAAGATTGATGTTTGGTTTTATATGCTGTTTGAAAGAGATTAGGCACTGATTTGGAATAGCATTATTATGTATGGCTACTCACTGTTTTATATTTCTTTGACCAACAGCTTTTGGACCTACAAGGTGTTCAATAAGTAACGGAGGTTGCTGGTCAGACACAAGAAATGGAGTAACTTTCTCAGCATGCTCAGTTCAGTGATTTTATGCATTATTTTCTGGTTTTAATAATAGTTTTCTCTGCTTCTTTAGTTATTGTGGTTCACTGTAATAAGTTTATCTTCTTTCCCATCTTCCCTTATGTACCTTATAGGCATCTCAGTTATCAGGTTGTGAATGCCCAGAAGGCTTTCGAGGGGATGGCCGTGATAAGTGTGAAGGTTATTTTCTGAAATTAGTTTTCATTTTGGAACATAATAGTTATATAACTGAAATATCATCTATAATAATTCTTCTCTGAGAATTTCTTGTGTGCATCAGATATCAATGAGTGCAAGGAACGCACTGCCTGTCAGTGTGATGGTTGCTCCTGTAAGAATACTTGGGGTGGATATGAGTGCAAGTGCAAGGGGGACCTCCTTTACATAACGGAACAAGATGCTTGTATTGGTAAGATGAGAAGCTAGAGTCCTGTTTCTAAGAGTTGATGTTCATTATTTGGCTGTAAGTAACTTTCCTTCATATATTATACAGAAAGAAACGGATCGAAATTCGGATGGTTCCTCACTTTTGTGATTGTAGCAGTTGTAGCAGGAGCTAGTCTCGCTGGTTATATATTCTACAAATACAGACTCAGGGTATGTCTAACCACAGACAAGCTTTTATTTTCATCTTCATAGTCACAGTTACTCATGAACATTTCTTGTTTCCTTTTGCAGTCTTACATGGACTCAGAGATCATGGCTATCATGTCACAGTACATGCCACTTGACAACCACCATAACAATGAAGTTCCAACCGAAGCCCAACCCCTACGACAGAGCACGACTGTGTAAGGTAACAAATCTTTTTCCTTGTATAACTTTTCCAAGTTTGGTAGTGTTGAAATGTTTCTTACAACCACCTAATATGCTGTCGCTGTCTGCAGAAACAAGAGCTAAAGAAATCAGTTGTACAAAATAATGTTTCCATTAGAGGATGGATTACATTTACACTCTTAGCGGCTGTAAAATTTCAGATCCAATAGCAGCTCTCTACCATACTATCATGAGAAGGACCTTGGAAGTCATCCAAATAGACAGTTGCTCCACACTTTTTTTTTTTTTTTGTTGCCTCTTTCTTGCTATGTAAATAAAATAGTTGAGATGCATATTTTAGCTTCAAGAATTAATAAGGAACAGTTGGATGGCCAATACAGTTGAGAAAGGTGAAAGAAGAAAGACAATAATGATACTGTAAAATGAAAAAAATAGGTTTTTTTTATATATATATATATAAAAATCAGGTTGTTCCATCTTGAACTTAATAAGGTGAGAGTGTGAGAGAATTTTGTTTAAAATTGTTCAATTATATCTTATTGCTTGGTTATGCTCTCATTGAGAAAACTCAAGACCTCCCGCTTACTAAACGGGTGCTCTAACCAACTGAGCTACGAGAGCTTGCTGGAAGCCAGCTCAAAGGTTAAAATACATATAGCTTTAAAGCATGGAATCACCTATTAAAAGCCAAAACAACGTGGAGTACAACTTTCTCATTCATTACACCATTCTGGAGAATGAAGTCCGTGAAACAAGCAGAATCCTGCATTCAGTTCCTCTACTATCGATCGAAATCCATCAGTGCTGCCATACCTCTTCTCCTGCAACAACAATCTTATGCATCATCGACATCTTCTTCAAGTGGATCAGAAAAGCTCACTAGCTCAAAGTTCACTTTGTCACAACAAGAATCAACTAAAATCAACCTTCTAATCCCACGCTTATGTCTTTCAAACAATCTAACAACAGCAATCCAGTTAGCTACAACATCGCTTCTCACAGACCCACCTCACAAATCCATCTCTTTCTCCATTCTCATTCACTCTCTCACTTCCCAACCTGACATGGCCAAACCCATGTCGCTCCTTACCATTCTCAGACACACCCCACAATCTCACGCTCATCTCACACCCATCACCACCATGCTTGTCATCTCTTATGTTAAAAAGAAGAGGCCAAAGGAGGCCTTTAAAGTGTACCAGTGGATGCTTAGGCCTGGCTCTCCTTGTTCTAAAGTGGAAAAGATTGTATTTTTAGCGTTAGTGAATGGGTTTTGTGAGTTTGGTTTGATTCTTGAGGCCTTAAGGATTTTGAGGGACATGGTGGACGTGGGTTTTGTACCTGGAGATGGTTTGAGGAGAAGGGTTTATAGAAGCTTGTTGATGGAGGCTAGGGTAAGAGAGGCAGTGGAATTGGACAAAGCCTTATGCTGTTATGCTAATGGTGATGTTGATGGTGCTAACAAGGTGATAGAATTGTTGGATTCTATAATAGGGAACTGAACAGTGTAGCAAGAGGTACACCTATGTGGTTCCTGATTCTTTTTAGTTTATATGAATCTCAATTTGTGTATGATTTGAATTTCTGAATGTTTGGTTGTTCTAGAGTACAAGATGTGCCATTCACCTTTTGAGAATGAAAGGCAAACTTTGGACCGATGAGTCTTCAACATGAACAAAAATATTAGTTTAGATATCCATTCCCTCTTTTATTGATGCATATTTGACTTTTGTTTTGTTAGATAGATTGCCTAAAATGATTTATATCCTGCTCTGCTAGAGTAAATTGTTTAGGTGCGCAATGCTGAGAAATTATTGGTTTCTGTGCAAAAGTAGACCATTTTTGTTTGTTGAACTCAGTAGTCATTTCTGCATTGTTTCTTCTTTGTTGATGATGTATGCCGTTTTGCACCTTAGGTGATCAGAAAATATTATCTTAGCTTTTTCTGCTTTCTAAGCTTAACCTGTTAAGTGTGAGTTGTAGTCCCTTTTTTTTTTTTTCTGGGTTTGTATTGTAAATAGTAGACACACATGCAATAAACCTTAGCTTTAATTTTACAGATCAGAAAGAAGACAAAGGCAGGTATGCGAAATTAAAATCTGGTTGTGTCTCCCTTTGAGTGGTTTGGCACAATTTAGTTGGAAATAACATCAAACAACCTTATAGAACCAAGGTTTTTAACACTCATTTCTGAATTCACATATTGGATTGAATAAAGTAGCCAAAACTGATGTCCATATGAACCATTAAAGTAGCACGTAATAAAGTAAAATTTCAGAACCCAGTGAGCTTAACCTTTTAGCAGATCTGTATAATGCGGCAAAAGGCTTGCTTCTATGCTTACAATTGTCATTATCTCCATTTTCAATTCATATTTGAAGCTATGATAAATGTACTTCATCCTGTTTAAATAAATATGCTATTCTCTAGGTTTATTAATTTATTAAACTATTTTTTTTTTTTTGATGATTAACAGTCTTTCCTTCATTCATCCTCCATATTCCTAAGTCAATTTTATTTCTGTCGCTGTATTTTGTTTCGCATTTTTATCTTTACCTCTATGGTTTTAGGCTTTGGTTTCACCCTTTTTTCCCCCTTTTGGTCTGTGAATGTGTTGCAGAATAATGGCACAGAATATTGAAATTTGGATGGACGCGGTTTCTTTTATGCAATTAGAGTTGTGCTTCTTTTCTTTTATTTTGAATGTGCTTTTGCATGCTCACAAATGTTACATATTTATTGTTGCCTTCAACAATTAATTATAGTTTCTTATTTCTTTCTTTTGTTCCTCCAGGTGACACAATGACTTCAAGGGACCTCTCTCGCTCTCACTTCCTTTCTGTGTTCTTCTTTTTGAGCAAGTTGTGCTGTGTCATTCATGAATGTTCAGGTATTACTTCTTGCTTTATCTGTACATACCTATATCATGTTTTCTAATTTATGCCTCCATTATTGTAAGGTGCACCTTTTCACATGGAGTATTTCTACATTGCTTCATGTGTATATGATGCTACTTCCATGTACAGTATTGGTGTTTATGGTTGGCATGATTAATGCCTTCATTTTAGTCTTCTGTTTCAGAACATTCCTTTATTTTTACTTTTCCACTGTTGGGTTATCAATTTATGATTTGTTATTCTATCTCCATGTTCTTTTTCTTCTCACTACTTTAAGGTGTTGATTCTCAGGTATAAGACAAGATAAAATTTAGAGCATAACCATCCCGTTAATCTCTAAGGCCGAAATGTTCAGCCTTTGGATTGAATGGCATGAAGATAGATATTAGGTGGTGAATTTTGGAACATAGTTGGGTTTCCCAGAGCATATGAGAATATGATTTTGCAGGGCTTTTTTTTTTTTTTTTGGAAGATTACATGTCTTAGGCCTTCTGTATCATTTATCACTTTGGAAGGGAAGCAAATGGAGGAAACACTTTTCACTCTGTTTTTAATGGCATTTTTGGTTCTCTTGTATATCATCTTTGTCTTTCATGGAAATTGTGAATCAACTTCAGCATTTTTGGTTCAGGACAGCAGACTTTGCAGTTGTTATAAGGTGACTTTATAGTTGAAATAGAGCAAGGAGATAAATTGTGCTTTGCAAGTCGACATAATTTTGTTATCTTAGCAACATTGTCGCTTCCCCAAGTGTACTGACTATTGATACATATATTATCAATCTAGGTAGGGGTGGCCACGGGCCGGTTTCGGCCCGGAACCGGACCGGTCAAATCCGGAACCGGGCTGAACCGAAGAAGGGACCGGTTCAAGGCCGGTTCCACCCTTCTGGAACCGTGAACCGGCCGGTTCAGGTTTAGTTTATGAAAAAAAAATTTATGTAAAAAATTCAAAAAATGCAAGTTACAACTTCTTATAAAATTCTACATAATTTTCTCTTACTCGTGGTATATTTTGCTTTCTAAAATAACACAATTTTTTTACAGTGCGTAAAAATCAAACTGAAAAAATCAGAACTGTGAACCGGAACCGGCCGGTTCCAAACCGAGATTAAGCCGGTTCTGGTTCGGTTCCACCTTAGGTCGAACTGTGAACCGGCGGTTCCGAACCGAAACCGGCTGGTTCATGAACCGTGGCCACCCCTAAATCTAGGTAATTTTTTTTAATTTTGTTATTGATCATTGACTATTGATTACAAACTTTTCATTTAAATCAAATACAATCACTTGGATTTGCAAATAAATTTTATAAAATTTTGTGGAATTCATTTGAACCAAACACACAAAAACACATTACAACTATAATACAAAGTGATATAATAAAAACTCAAACCTTCAATTAGAAATTTCTCATCTTCCGTGAATATTTTATTTTGTAGTTTAAGAGTGCAAAAGGGGGATAGCTTGTAATCCATGTCAATTAAAATTGTGTATGGATCGAAAATGAGAATGTGAAAGTGATATTTATAAAATAATAAGATAGAACATAAAAAAATATAACTAAAAATCCAACTTATAGAAAAATTTAAACTGAAATAATTAATTAGGGTTGAGCAACAGCCGACCGAACTGAGCTAAGTGAACCGTTCTGAGCCGAAACAATGCAACGGTTCGGTAACCGAGAAGAACAAAAGGTGGTTCGGTTGGGATATAGTGAAAGTTACGGTTTTCGGTTCGGTATTAATGGCATGAAAATTGAACCGACCGAATAACCGATTTACTGTTCATTAAGTATCAAAACAACGTCACTTTTACCCTATCATTAACTATTAACCCTAACCCTAATGGCCTAAGTATAAAAGCCTCGCTTTAAGCCTTTAACTCACACCCCTCCAAACCTAAAACCTAAACATCGCTTCCTGCCTGCCTCCCTCCTCTCTTCTTTTCTCTCAAATACTTCCTCTGTCTTCTTCGATCAAAGCCTAACCCTAGCAGCCACACCTCACACCTCTGTCCTATCTTCTCTTCTCTGTTTTCTCTTCTCTCATACAGTCGTTCTCTCGTATCTAGTTTTTTTGCTATGATATTTGATTAACAAATCACATATCCTCCACCTCAAACCCAAACTCCCCTCCTGAGTTGAAAATAAACTCTTCAGTCTTATTTGTTCACGCTACTCTTCTCCTTTGAATCTCGTATATAATAGATTCACCGATATAATCCATTTTCTAAATGGATTATGTAACCTATCAGTGTTATTTGTTGTGCTTGTGTTGGGTTTTCTGCAATAATTCCTATATTTTGGTGGAAGATTTGATTAACAAGCCTCTGAATCTGAGTGGTGATTTGAAAAAATTGTAGATCAGTTACCTTGGTGTTGATTTTGTTACTATCAGTGTCAAAAAACAAACATTGATAGTGATAAAATCAATTTTCAAGGGTCTGTTGGGATGATCTATGCATTCTGGTAAGGATCTGTTTGGTTGTGTTGATTTTTATATTGCATGTTTTAAAAAGTGATGATCTATGCATTTTCTGATAACGATTTGCTGATCTATGCATTCTGGAACTGATTTTTCAAAAAGTTATCATATTTATTATTTGCATGTTTCTTTTTTTGATATGATGTTAAATAATAAAGAAAATATTTGATGATCTATGCATTCTAGTACTGAACTTTCAAAAATTGATGATTTTTACTAATTTCATGTTCCTTTTGTGTCGATCTAGTGTTATATGTATGAAAAATGTATTGATATATGCATTCTGCAATTGATCTTTCAAAAAGTTATGATTTTTACTAATTTCATGTTCCTTTTGTATCGATCTGGTGTTATATGTATGAAAAATTTACTGATATATGCATTTTGCAATTGATCTTTCAAAAAGTTATGATTTTTATTCATTGCATGTGTTTTTTTTATTTGGTGTTAAATATAAATGAGTGGAATTTTATGATCTATGCATTATGGTACTGATTTTTCAAAAAGTGATGATTTTTATTAATTTCATTTTTATTTTCTTTTGACATGGGTTTATATATATGAAAAATGGGATGATCTATGCATTATGGTATTAATCTTTAAAAAGCTGACGATTTTTGTTTATTTCTTGTTTTTTTTCCTATTGTTGATCTGGGGTGATATATTTATATATATGAGGGATTGGTTCATCTATGCATTCTGTTTTTAATGATCCTTTAAAAAATTATGATTGTTTATGGATTTGATTGACTAGATGTTGGTTTCTGCCTTTAAATATTGACGTTGCATTTTTTTTTATTGTATGTGTATGTATTGGGCATGATTTACTGGAGGGCACATTTGAATTAGATGTTGTCTCAAGATCTGTGGTGGAAGCCCAAATACTTTCTTTGGTTTCCTGCCTTCTTCGTTTCATGTTTTCTCATTATTACTGAGATTCAGAGTGATAGCTACTTCCAATATAGCAAAAGGTAATTTCTGGAATTTTGGATTTTGATTATATTATCTGATTTGTTGTGTACTTATTGGGCGATATGTTTGCTTGTTATTGATTCTGTTAATACTGTAATGGAATCTTCACTGAAATGTTGGAAATTTTTGTTTGTTTATATTTCTTTGATGTAGATGGAAGCCCCTCCAGTTGCAACCACTAGTGGCAGTGAAACTGCTACTAGTGAACCGGTGCAAAAGGCTTTGGTGGAAGCTCAACAGCAGCCTGAAGTTGTTGCAATTGCAATTGAAAATGCAAAAAAGAGAAAGAAAACTGATACAAGAAGCAAAGTATGGGAACACTTTGAGAAATTTCTGGATGAACAAGGAAAGTTACTAAAAGTTAAGTGTGTTTATTGTGCTAAACTTCTACTTGCTGATACAAAAAAAATGGCACATCATCTATTAGACATCATATGCTCACCTGTTTTAAAAACCCAAACCCTAAACATGTTAGACAAACTTTTCTCACTCTCTAACCTGTTGTTAAATGTTCTGATTCTGATATGCATGACACTGTAGGTGTATTAGGGACATGGAAATTTAATAATGCTTCGATTAGAAATGCATTAAGTAGGATGGTCATTGTTGATGAATTGAGTTTCAAATTTGTTGAAGGGGAGGGCTTTAAGCATTTCATGTCAGTTGCATGTCCTAGGTTCAAAATACCTAGTAGGTGGACAGTCAATAGAGACTGTTATGATGCATATCTTAAAGAAAGACTGAAAATGAAAATATTGTTTAAGCATTACTGTCAAAGTCAAAAAGTCAGTATCACAACTGACTTATGGACTTCAATTCAAATCATAAACTACATATGCATTACTGCTCATTATATTAATGCTGAGTGGAAGCTCAACAAAAAAATCATTTCATTTGTTCCTATTACATCTCACAGGGGGGAGTACATTGCAAAAGCTTTAGAAAACTGTCTTCTAGATTGGGGTTTAAAAAATGTTTTTACTATGACAGTAGATAATGCTTCTTCAAATGACACTGCACTTGGTTTTTTAAAAAAGAAATTGATGTCTTGGGGCACATATGCTGTAAGAATTAAATATGTTCACATGAGATGCATTGTACACATTCTTAACCTTGTTGTCAATGAGGGTTTAAAAGATGTTAATGTTTATGTTAAAAGGGTTAGAGAAGCAGTTAGATATGTTAGGAGTTCACCATCTAGGTTGGGCAAGTTTAGAGAATATGGTGATTTGATTGGTGTCGAGTCCAAATGTTCATTGATGCTTGATGTACCCACCAGATGGAATTCCACATATCTCATGTTGCATACTGCATGCCTATATGACAAAGTTTTTGAAAAATATGAGGAATGTGAAAGTGCATTTAGGGCAGATTTAGGGGATGATGTGATCTTTTTTGTATTTTGTCTGAATGGAAAAGCTGTGATGATGCTGCTAAGAGAGCCATGACTTTCTCTATAAAAACCAAATTTGATAAATACTGGGGTGATCCTGAAAAAATGAACATGCTAATTTTCATTACAAATATTCTTGACCCTAGAGACAAGCTGGAATATATGGAGTATTCCCTGAATCAAATTTATGGTGGTGGTGTTGGTGGAAGCTTGTATACTTTTGTAAAAGTTTGTCTATATGAATTATTTGATGAATACACTTCATCTTGCAAACCAGCTTCTTATTCTTCTTCTCAAACTGGCCTCTTAATTGATTCCTCTGAGCATGATTCCGTTGAGACTGGAAAATCAAAGTCTCTATTAAAAGCCAGATTCAAAAAGCACAAAATGGAACTTAGTATTGGTGGGAGTAAAAAAATTGAGTTGGATATATATATCTTTCCGAGTTTGTCTTAGAGGAGGAGGGCACATTTAATATACTAAAATGGTGGAAGCTCAACTCAGAGAGATTTCCTATTCTCTCTTGTTTAGCTCGAGATGTATTAGTTGTGCCCATCTCCACCGTAGCTTCTGAATCTGCCTTTAGCACCGGGGGAAGGATCCTGGATTATTTCAGAAATTCCTTGACCCCCAAAATTATGGAAGCTCTAATCTGTTCATAAGACTGGCTCAGAAAGTCTACCAAGCCAGTTTCAATTGAAGAGGCATTAAATGAAGTTGAGAAGTTTGAAAAAGGTAGTTTGCTAATCTTATTTATTTTCAATTTTTTCCACTTTTTCATTTCAACTTCGTCTATAACTCTCTCATTTTTTTTTCTGCCTTGCAAAACTACCTCTAGTTGGCATTGGCCCTAATGTAGCATCATCAACTGCCACTTAACTTCGTCTCTGCTGTAATCTAACCTTATGAAAATTGTCTCATTTTCTATCATTTTGCATAGCATTTGCCTGGTTGTTTGCTATGTGTGATATATCTGTTTGCTACTTGTTTGTGACCAACTGATGTGGCTCAAGCCTTGAGTTGCCAGTGGTGTTGTTGCATCTTACTATGTGATGTTTTCTGTTTGCTATGGCCTATGTGACCTTCACTGATGTGGCTCAAGACTTGAGTTACCAGTGGTGTTGTTGCATCTTTCATGATTTACTGATTGGGCGATGATGACGCTTCCACCATTGTTATTCTAATCATGTAAAAATGCATGTTGTATTTCTTTGGTGGCATTTTTTTTTTGTTGCTGGAAATTGTGGCTGCATTTTTACCATGACTTGATAACTATGTATCTGAGCCCACTTTATATTTATGTCATTACTGCTTATTGCTTTGCTTTTCAATTTTAATTGTTGGTTGATTGTTGTTGGTATTATTGTACTTACCTTGCAGGCACAGCCGCACAGATAATATTTTTTTGGTGGAAGTCTATGGCTTCTGAATGTTTTTGGGTGGAAGCTTATACCCTGGCTTTATTTTGTGGAGCTTGCTTGTGAAATTTTTTTGTACAAGCTTAATATGTATATTCATTTTTTCTAACTGCAAAAAGAATTATTAATTTTATATATATGTAGAATGTAGATTGCAGGCCTCATTTCTTTTGTATGTATTTAGGTCTGGCCTCATTCCTTTTGTATGTATTTAGGCCTATAGGTAAAAATTGTATATGCTTAGGCCTGAAAGATTAAGGCCTAATTAATGGGCTTGGCCCAATATAGTGTATACTTAATGAAATATATAATTTCTTTTTATTTTTTTTCTAGGCAGTCCAATTCAAAGCCCAACCGAATCGAACCGATTTCATTAACCGAATTTTCCAATAATTTTCGGTAACCGAACCAAGCCTTGCATGCAACATTTCAGCTCGGTTTAGTACTAATTGAAACTCTTAAATAACCGACCTAAAACATGTATTTTTATGCCGAACCGAACCGACTGATGCTCAGCCCTACAATTAATAACGAAAATATTAAATGTTACACATAATATGAATTTATGAAGAAATTTTGAAATCTCACATGACAGTATTACAAAAATTTTATTCTAATTGTTGAAAAACAATTTGAAGAATTTTTTCATGCGATTATATGAGAGCCTTATTAGCTTTTAGAATTATGAAATTGTAAAAAGAATAAGGACGGTTTGATTTAGCTATTTATAGTGTCTAGCAGTTCATAACTGATAGTCCCTAGATAATAAATAGGGAAAAATATAAATAATTACCATATGATTCACTCATTTTTCACTTAGCGGCATGTGGTATTTTTTTGTGATAAAGAGCTACTTTGTGATTTAGTCCGTTAGTAACTAGATGCAAATCATATTAATACTGTTAGAAATGATGACGTGCCATAGATAAAACTGGAATTTCGAACTAGTTAGAAAATTTTAGCCTCTAATTGAAAATGAATGAAACCATAGGGTAATTATTTGTATAGTTTTCATAAGTTTATTATATAATAAAATGACTTATTTTATTTAAAAATATTTATTTTAATTTATGAAAGAAATATGAAGAGTTTAATAATTTTTTATTTTTTTTATTATTTGATTTTTTTATTAATTTCTTGAAATTTTTAAGATTATTAATATAAATTTATTAATTTATTGTTTTATAAAAAATAAAAATATTTTTGTAAAATTATTTTAAATAATTATAATTATTTTCACAAAGTTTTAGTGATTGTTGGTGTAAATTTTTGACAATCAAATGTTCGAGCCTGCCAGGGAAGATTAATTTCCCGAATTGATGTTTTCTGACTTCTTTCAGACAATGTGGATTCCCAAACGCCTTTACAACAATTTGTTTGAGTTCCAAGGGATGAAAATGTTTATGTTTGATTATAATGGATAAATTGACTGCTGGAGGTAATGATAAATTGCTAAAGGTAATGAAAGTGTGCTTGAGGTAATTGAAAATAAGCTAGGGGTAATGCTGAGGGTAATTGAAAATAAGCTAGGGGTAATGCTGGAGGTAATGATAAAAAAAATAATAAGCTTAAGGAAATCTGAAATTGTATTAAAATTGCAATAATACAAACTTTAAGCGTAAAACACTGTAAGCTAAGGGAAATAACTATTAGAAAATTGCTAAAATTGGATTTGCTAATTTGCTGATTATTGTTGATTGGATTGTTGGATTGTGTATTTTTTGATTGGTTGTGTTCTCCGATCCATGCTGCTGCTTGCCTTTCTTTAATAGTCCACAAGGTTGGTGCAGAAGCAAATTCGCTATTAAATGCTGTCATGATTTCCTTCATTACTTCCTCCTGCAACTTACGCGCCTCTTGGATTACCTCCAGCTCTTCATCAGCTCTGCTCATTTTTCTAGCTCCATCCAGAAGTTTCTTTCCTTCAATGTGACATTAATTATCTCCATTAACTCTTGCTTGTGTCCCTTGCGTTTCCTTCAGCTACTCTTCAGTCTAAGGTTACCCTTTTGGAATTATCTTCCTTTCCTCTTAAGCCAACAATAAATTATTCACCAAGTCTTCAATTAGCATAATTCTTGATCTCTCCAGCATATTCTAGAAGATTCACGTTCTTTTAGCTCTAATTCCCTCAAGTTTGCTCCTATAACCTGCTCATTTAATTTCCTCAAGCATTAAATTTCCTCAAGCACACAATGCCTCTGCTGGTTACCTCCAGAAGCTTCTTGCTTCAACTTAACGTTTTCTCTCCTTAAACAATTTTGAACGGGCTGGATCTTGATTTTGGGCTTCATTTGGGCCTCAATTTTAATTGCAAGCCCAAAATTTATATTTGGGTACAAACAATGCCCCCCGCATATAATTAGCTTGGGCCAAGCCCAATACTAATTTATATGGATAAAGAAATCTAGGCCTATTACATTTTTCCCCTGCAAGTTCAGAGCTCTGATTTTGGGACATTAATTTTCTTCATATTCTAGCACTTTTCCAAGAAAATTTGGAGGTTAATTACAAATCAACAACAAAACCAACATTTTTTTTAAAACAAAATCCAATAAATAAATAAATGAATAAATATATATATATATATATATATATAAATATATATATATTAAACCTTTTTTTCTCATTTTTTTTCTTTTTATTTCCCTGCTGCCTCTCGCCGGAACCAGCCACCATCACCGCCCAGCTTCTCGCTGCCACTGCTGAAGGACGTGACGAAGCCAAGACCGCTGGGAAGAGCAGCGACGCTGCTGTCGCTCGCCGCGTGACTGAGCCTCCTTCAAGCGATGCTCCTTGCTTGACCGGACCGCCAGACGTTGCTGTTAGGGAGGCCGACGCCGGATGAAGAGAAAGCCATCGCTGCTGCACCAGCCGACGCCGATGACGCTGCTGCTGAGAAGAAGCCCGACGCCACCAGCAAATGAAGATGAGTTGGCTGCCAACCGAACCTGTTGATCGAGCCAGACCTGACTGAACCAGAGCTGGTCAAGCTGAACCTGACCCAACCGAACCCAACCGAACCAGCCATCAGGCCAAGGCTACTTCCGGGTTGATTTTGCTGCATTTTCTTCTTTTTCCAGTGCATTTAGCAAACAGAGACTTATACTCAGAGTTTTCTGCAAAAGAAAATGCCAAGTAAATCTTTTATTTCTGTAGCTTCTCTGTATTTTGTAATGTACTTTGCTAAAAATTTTGTGATGAATCTGTTGCACATTGTTGGGCATTTGTGGATAAATTGCTTCCTGCAGGTTAATTACAAATTTTGCAAAAACTGTATATTAAAATTATAAGGGAAATGCTGCCCAATTTTCACCGTAAATTTCGGTGAAACTTGTACACTTTTGTTGTGTAATGCAAAATTAATTTCCACTGCATCCAGGACTAAACTTGTATAATTTTGCATAATTGAGCTATAAATTTGATTATTTTAGCAATTGATTGCCAAAAATAATTGTTTTGATAATTTTTAGTTTAGGAAATTAATTTAATAAAATCCTTTAGCCAAAAATTCACAGCAAATATTTTCTAGAGCCAATTTCTTGTAGTTTCTTCCAGGAAATGGCTTCTAAAAATTCTCATTTAATTCTCACCATGCTTGGACATTATTTGCTTTATTACCCCCTACAAAATTATTTTTGCCTATTATTTAGCATTAAATTGCCAAATATATGTGTCTTAACTTCATAAAATCCTGGACGTAATAAACATTTTGCAACATTTTAACCATTAAGAGGCCAATTCAGCCCATTACCTCCAGATTTCCTCTAGCAAATTCTGCCTATTTAAGCCATTCAAGATAGATGCAATTCCTTCACCCTTTGAGGAAATGAACTGTCTATATTTTCTTTCACCGAATTCTTAACTAAACATCAACATTTGGCTTATTACATACTCAACCTTATCTTTGAACTATTTAATTTGCCTTTATTAGTTTTGTAATGGTAATTTTCTCACCATTTCTTTTGACTTTTCAGGCAAAATGACTGAAGAAGCTGCTGGTTCTTCTAAACTTTCTTCTGACTCACATTCCACTCATCAGGTAACAATCTTTCTTATCCTTTGCACTGCATCAAATTCTTGTCTCTTCACAAGACTTTCTGAT